>APFE030208804.1:0-15230 GCA_000404065.3 Pinus taeda
CTCTGAATCTTCCAGCACCCCGTTGAAGGTTCTTGACAAAATTTGATTCTTCCTCTTCTTCTGACATATGTCCTGAGTCATAATAATCTCCTTTTCCTGAGGCCTTAAATGCGGCTTCTCTTCTGTTTGATGGTCCCCCTTTCCTCATTTCATAGGCAGTTAGAATTCCGTGTAGTTGCGACATGGTAATTTTATGTAGATTCTCCTTTTCTTCTATTGCAGAAACTTTTGATTCAAACTTAGAAGACAAAGATCTTAGGACCTTTTCAACCACAGCAGCCTCTTTTATTTCTTCACCCAAATTTTTCATACAATTAACAATCTCATCTATGAGTAGGAAATAGTTAGCCACACTTTCATCATTGTACATTCTAAGATTTTCATATTGAATTCTGAGGGTTCGAAGTTTTTCTCTTTTTACCTATTCATCTCCTTCATAGCTTAGAACGATCTTGTCCCATATTTCTTTTGTGGTTTTATACTGCATAACCTTGACGAATTCTGATTGAGATAGACATCCTAATAGAGTATTGACAGCCTTTGCATTAGTTTCAAACTGCTTCTTCTCAGCCGGATCTGTAGGAGTTGCTAATGGAAAAGTGTACCCTATATCTATGATATCCCATACTTCTGTACCAAGAGATTGAAGATAGGCTGTAACTCTTACCTTCCAATAGACGAAGTTCGTCCCATCAAAAATTGGTTGCCTGATTGATGCTTCTCTCTCGTAGTTGCTCATGATGATAGATCTTCCTTCAAGCGATCAAGCTTCTTCTGAAGGACCCGCTCTGATACCAATTGTTGGAAATAATACTGAGAGGGGGGGTGAATCAATATTATCTGGTCAATTATTTTATTTTTCAAACCCATAACATATACGCTACTTCAGTTAGAGAAAATCGCGTATATATGCAACTATAGATAAGGAGACCCACGTATACCATACAAACTTATAATTTAAAATATTCTACATATGTTGAACATTAATCTGTGCATCAGGATCATATAAACAGTAACCAGGAACAGAAAAATAGAGCAAAAGACAATCACACACAAGAACACAAGATATAAGGTGGAAACCCAATGTGGGTGAAAACCACCTGCTGCAATATGTCTCTATCTTTTCAATTAGAAACTTCTTTTTACAATGATTTTGTACTGTTGCAGTCCTTTACCAGTACGCAGGCTGCTACCTGCAGAGAGCTACAACCCTCTCTCATTTTCCAGCTTCTCCTGGAAGGGAGCTACAACCCCCTTAGTTCTTGTACTAGTTGAGATACTAGTACGCAGGCTGCTACCTGCAGAAGACTGCAACCTTCTCTTCCTTCCAGGGACCACGTTTCAGAAATTTTCAGACTGGACCCACAAATAACATCAATCAAACATCAAGAATTTCTGCATCAACCAATCACCTTTTCACCAATCAAAACTGAATCAAAATAAACACTTCTCTGACGACTATACCCAAATCATAATAACAGTAATCACACCCCGCTTCTGAACCCAAAACACTGTAGCAATAAACAGAAGCAGCTAGAACATAAATCAAGAGATTTACGCTACTTCACTATTCAAAAACCTGCATACAGATCTATAAATTCATTCTTTCAAACATTTAGATATTAGTTAACCCAGATTATCATATTTATAGATCAAGCGTGTGCCACATATCACAGATAAAAATTATATAGAGATACCACTATTCCAGCCTTAAGATTTTGACCCATCAATAGAACTTATCCTTCTCCTTGCGCTCAGTTTCCTTCTTCATTCAGATCCAGATCTACACCATAACCCAATCACAGTATTCCAGATCTAGCACTTTATTAGATATTCAATAATTTAGAAGATGCCTTGCCAAATGATCTCCTTCCTCTTTTATAGCCTTAGGCCTTTCACAATACCACAGACCAAAAACCATAACAATTCAATACCATGGACCCAATACTTGGGATCAACACTTATGATGAGATACCATGGCCCAAAACCATAGGTTCAAATACCAAGGACTAAATACCATGAACCAACCATAAGATTTCCCATGTGCGAGCGCTTTTCTCTGCATGAAAGTGAGTGAACTTTTCTCTGCATGAAAGTGCATGAAATTTTCTCTTCATGAAAGGAAATTTTCTTTGTTGCACTATAATTTATCATTTGAGATGAGTGGGTTGTCATCAAGTACAACATATGTATCATAATGCCAACTGGCCAACTCACAACATAATGGAGGTGCAACTATGTGATAGCTAAAGGCATGGCTACAAAAAATGCATAACTTTATCCTTTCATTACAATTAAGATACAATTAGATAGTCTCTAGCTTAGCTGCAACAATGGACATGATGATAAATTACACGAATTTGACTAAAAGATCTAAGGATGAGATTACTAGTCTATTCCAACAAATTGAGGACATTCAATTGACCCTAAGTCACAAGTAGCTAGGTTCCCCTTGAACAGGAGATTCTATAAGTCATTCAATGCTATATATTTATAACCTTAATGAACCGGTCATTATTCATGATATGGAAGAACTTCATGGAGTTATTATTGCTCCATATATGGAGGAATAGAATGTATATAATATCTTGTAAGGTAATTAGAAATTTTTGATATATCTATACCACTAGATACTCTAGTAATGAAATATATTTTGTTGAAAATAGCAATAAGAAATGCTATAAATAGCACTTCAGGTACCAATGTTGGAAATATCAGCAAGGAATGATAAAATAGAAATTCTAAAACTAGCATTGCTATAAACAACATTTCGAGATAGATTCCAATTTTAGTTAGTCCCTGAACTAAAATTGAGAATTAAAATTCGAATTTGATCTTAGCAGTTGTTTGAAAAATAATTAATTAATTCATCTTAAGTTAATTAGTTGAAGAAAATCAAACATGAAGTCTATGTGAAGACATGCAACAGTTTCCCCTTTGATTGAGGAAGTTATCCCTTGGTTAAGGAGATCAGGATGAGTTGTACTTTGAGTTGTAATTAGTTAGCTCAGTTAACTGAGTTAAGTCCAGTTAGATTAATTCCAACAATTTATGGAACTGATTGTGAGTTTAGTTAGTTAATACATGCATGCATGTAATTGTTGCACTTCTTATAACTTATATTCTCTCATAAATAACTCATGCATGTCAGTTCAGTCAGAGACCCAGTTGAGATCAGAGGAAGGGATAGTGTACTATCAATTGGAGGATTTTTCCTATATAGGAAACTCATCCATGTAGAAGGAATTATCTCCTTCAGGATTGCGCAGTTACTTCTGAGTTTGGTGAGTTGTGTGAGAGGTGAATTCACACAAGTTGCAGCATTGGACCCCAGGAGAAACTGCACAAGGAAATAGGAGGCTTGGAGGGCAGAGGAGAAGGTTTTGTGAGAAGCCTTTGACTGTCTATGAGCAGCATTGAGGAATTGTACTGAGAGTTGGATAGCTTGTGAGCTAAAGCTTTGTGTAATACGGAGATATTTCCACTTGTATGATAATACAGAGATCGGGTTTTTTAGCTGAGGCTTTCCCCATAGTATTATTTTGTGTTTCATGTGCATGATTTCTTCTTCTCTATTATATGTGTTCCGATTGATCTTGCTCAAATTGATTAAGCTTCTGCAAAGTTTGACAGTAGAAGTAGATCAAGTATTTTGCTTTAGTATATTGCATTATCAGGTAATCTACAACGAAATTTCTACATGGTATCGGAGCAAAGGTGATCAAAGCGAAGAATAGTATACAAAGAAGGGAGAAGTTAGAAGGTTGAAGTTCCTGATTATAGAATTCAAATTCTTATCACATCTCAAATTTCACCAATGGCTTTCAACGGTTTAAGACTCGAGTATGCCCTTGATGGTAGCTCGAATTATATAGCCTGGAAGGATCACATGGAAGCAGTATTGGAGGATAAGGGTCTAAAGGACTTCATTGAACAAGAAGTCCCCAAGCCAGCAGCAGCTAATGCCCAAGAATTGGTGGAATGGAAGACGTGTGGGTAGAGCGAGGAGAATCCTTCTGGAGGGAGTTCGAGACCACATAGTCTCGAGTCTCCATGAGAAGGAGACACCATTTTCAATGTGGAAAACATTGGAAGTTCTAAATCTGAATAGCAGTGATCAGAGGAAGCTGGCGCTGAAGGACAAGCTTCGGAAGATCAAGTGTGAAAAATGGCGTGTTGGTCGGATAAATTGATCTTGCGGACAAGACCAATCTCCCTAGTATCAAAGATAGTCTAGCAACAAACAGACAAACAAATCTATCTTTCTATAGACATATGTGATTTATTAATAAGTACTATAAAGGTGTTAATATCCTACCTTAGATCCAGTGCTTGTTCGTAGTAGTCATCCTCCAGTCGTTTGAAAGAGTTATCTTTGAAGACCTGCAATCACAAACAAGCAAACATTAAATAACACCTGCATAGCAAATACTATAAATCATGCCTATTATGGTGATCAAAGAATCCATAAAATAAACCATGAATTAACAGCTTATTGAGAAAAACAAATATATTTGTATTAACTTTGAATAGTAGAAGAACTTTACAACCTTTTCAGCCTTGATGTTGAACAAGTTCTTCCTGGGGTCTGAAACATGAATTTCCTTTACTTTGACAAGCCTTGCACTCTTCCAAATGAGATTCATAGAGGTATGTAATCTCTCCTCATAAAAACTCAACTAAAGAATACTAAGTTCCAACAGCATTTTCCCTCAAAAATATCAAGCTTCTAACTCTCTATTAACCAACCCAATGCTTCTTTTTATAGTGCAGAGGATGAGGTTACAGTTCCACCTATGAAGGGATAGAATGCTCCTTCAAAGGGATAAGCTCCTCACATCAAGGGGTTAGCTCCTTAAGGTATGAGATACATGAACCTTAAAAGAGTGAACTTGCCACCTCAAGGTTCCTTCCAGAAGCTTCTAGAAATAACTGAAAGTGAGTCTTTCAGAATATACTTGCTCCTTTTTAACTTTTACAGGTGTCCACACCTTTAACACAGAGACAGTGCGGTCAGGTGCACTGGAGACATGACCATTAGGTGTGGAAATGCAGGTAAGACAAAGAGAAAGTGTGGAACCAGAGTTTTAAAGACTTTTGAGAGCTTTTCTCTTATTTTCAAGGCTTGATATGAGGAACGGATGTTTTAGACTTGTAGAGGAGGAAAGTATGAGTGGTAATGAACTCACACAGATAGCAGAATGTCAAGGTGACTATTTTCAGTGCAACAAATTGCCCCCTAAAGTGCGAAGTCTGTAATAGATGGAGATAGAGTCTGTCATGTATGAAGAGTCAAGCATTACATTCAATGATGTATGAAGAGTCAAAACATGTAAAAACATTCAATGCAAAATATATATATATATATATATATATGTAGAATATCATCGCTGAGGTAGGCATTCCCATACTCAGATCAAAACTAACTAGAAAACTTACTAAATTGTTCTGATATAGGAATGATTTTGTAATACATCAAGAGTATAGACATATATAGATACATTATGGACGCAGCCATCTATTTATGAATATTCCACTGTATAATGAATAACAAAATTCCTCGCAGTGTGGATGGCAGAAACTAGATCCAGGGTCTTGAGTTCTGCTTCCCGAACTAGTACGATTCTATCCATGTGAATGAATGTGTCGAAGTTGAACATGGTAGAAACCACTTGATTACCAACCAATGATGTGGATTGTTAACAAGTGTGAGAGAAACCACCAATAATGTCAATGGCTCTCAAAGTACTCAGTACAATCCATGAAATGTGAATAAATGAGCTAAAATCGAACATGTTATAGAATCATTCGATCGAAGGTCAATGATGCAACCTATCGTCGAAGGCAAGAAATCTGCCATTAGGGCATGTAGATTTCAAGGTACTGACGATTTCTAGATCAACTTCCTAGATAATGAGCTAAAGTCGATAGAAAGCAATCCGTTGTAGGCAAGCCCACAACACGAAATCATAGATCAAGTTTTGAAGAAATATATTGGCAAGGACCGACTCGAGGATGGTCAAAGTGGATGATAGATATCTTGCAGATGAATGGTTTGTTTGAACTGTTCTCTTGAACACATAACGACACTGCAGATGGCTTGGTGACAATTGACCCAAAGCTAATACCCAGAAACTGGATGAAGACTTTCAATGTGGTTTGATTAACTGTTAGGAAAAGGATTTCCCAACCCTCGTGAACAAAAAGTGTTGTGTTCAAGCGTGGTTAACAGCTTTTCTAAAAAACAAAATGTAACAAATAGGTTCATTTTTCTCTCTTTTCCCCCACCATTTTTGGCAAGTACCTCTTTATTTTTGACAAGCTTGAGGAGGATAACATTTGCTTGTTTATAATCTCATCCTTCGGATGAGTCCAACTTAGTTTAAAATTTGAACCCTAAGAAGGAGTGGTCTGTTCCTGTTTAAAATTGAACAGGTCCTACACTGTTAAATTTTAATGAGTCCAGTATAGGAAAAACTCAGTGTTTTTCAATTTTAGGGAGTCAGAAGAAAAACTTAAGAAAACTCCATGGGGGTACCATTTCGTAAAATAATCCCTCAAGTCTTAAAAAGGATAAAATAATACAGGAGGGATGACATTTCCAATACTTTAATGAGCTGGAAAGGACAAGCGCTCGATAATCTTTTCATGTTTAACGAGTCTAAAAAGGGTTTAAAGAGGACTCTATTGACCGTAATTAATCAACATATACCTTTTTTGTAAATAGTCCCTTTTAGTTCATAAAAGGGGTAAATTTATACTGAAGGGACGATTATTCATTTATTTTAACAAGCTCGAACAATCAAGTGCTCGGCAATCTTTTCAATTTTCGAGAGTCTGAAAAGGGATTAAAGAGGACTCCAATGTTTCGCTTTTTCGTAAATTTTTTAAAGAGTCCGAAAAAGTGATAAAAGTATGCGCTTTGCTGAAAATCGATCAAGTTTCCCGAAAAATCCAATATTCTACACACACAAAAATCAAAAAATTACACATAACTGTTTAAGATAAATAAAAATGTATTTAAAATTTTACCTTTTTAAAGTGAAAAATAAATAAATTAAAAATTCATTTATTCGAAAAAAATTATAAAAAAGGTTTTTCTAACTTCATTTTTACCATTTGAGTTCAGAGTGAGAAGTGAGAGCTTTTGGGTAAAAAAGTTCATGTGAAGATTCTGGAAAATCTATCCGTTGGAATCGAAAACCGTCAGCTCTAGGTAATCCACGTCCTCCTTAACTTGCATTTCATCCATTTACATTTTGTTTTTAGGCTTTAAAGGAAAAATAGGTTTAAAAAATCGCTTGCGGGGGTCCGCAGGTGCAACACGCTGGCCCTGTGAACCCCGACTTTTTTCTATAAAGAAAAAGTCATGGGTCCGCACCTATTGCTCACAACCCATGCGGACCTACACACTATTTGTAAGTAGCGGGTGCGGACCTTGTGCAATGAATTTTAAAACTTAACTTTCTCTATTTTTGACCAAAATTTTTCGAACAAGCTTGTTCTAATATGTCTTTTTTATGCATTTTAGGACATTCAAAATGCTTATTTGGCGAGAACGTGAGAACGAGGATGTAGATCTTGCCGCAATAAATCATATGCCCACCTTGCAAGCATTGAGAGCATGCAGACTGCTTAAGTTCTGGGCCATACCGGGCATGAGGTTGTTCGATTTATGCCTGAATATTTTTGTTGGTTGAACAACCAACTTTTTGTGATTCAGGACTTTCCAAATGCCGAGATGGATTATCTCGCGATCCAGACATGACTCTTCCACTAGGAGAGCAATGGGATGATTCAGGTAAAAACCATTTTCAACACTTTCTAAGTTTTAATTTTATTTTTTTTAAATCGTCCAAAACTCACAATCAAAAGTTTAATTGCAGATGTGGGTCCACGACGACCAGCTGCTCTCTAGCCTTACGAGAGGAGACACCCACCTGCAGCAACACCAGCCCCACAAGACCAATCAGCAGAGATCCTGACCGACTTGGAGCATCATCTAGAGCGCTTGACACTAGATAATTCTACAGACTGGTATACATGATATTCCACTTAGGTTACAGAGATATGTGATTGGGGTCCCAGTACCTTTTAGGATGTTCCTATGTAGGGTGGGTCGAGCAATAGTTTCTTATCGTGATCATCACCAAGGATAAGATGATCGATTTTGTAGACTCACGACATTTTTTGCTTTTTGTATTATCATTTTTGCTGATCGTAAGGTGTTTTTCAACCTATGATCAAGACAATGTATATTTTGAAACACACTTCTATGTTATGATATATCACTATTACCGGCTATCTCACGTAACATGTTATCGAATGTTATTAAATTTACTGTTTTGATTATTGCAAATGTCTATTTATCATACGAGAAGCAACCGCATCTGCTAATGTATTTAAATGTCTTGGAATATGATGATATTCAATGTAATCAAATTCATGTTCCAAGAGACGAACTTTCAAAAATAACCTTAATAACACTGGATTTCTAATGGCATAAACCCTGTTAATTTGTAATACAACGAGTTCAGAATCCAACCTAACAATCAAACTCTGAATCCCAAATGAGATGGATTCAGATAATAACTCAATCACTGCACTATACTCTGCAATGTTATTCATTGTTTGACTGAGGCTTACCCCATGCATAGACACTAACTCATCAAAGGGTGAATAGATAACCCAAGCTGCAGAAGAAATGTTCTGTGCAGTACGACAAGCACCATCAGCAAAACCAATGTATGTTTGAAGAGACGTTGACATCTGCAATATCAAGAGTAAAATCGAGATAAGCAGGAATAGTGATAAGAGCACTCTCTAAACTAGGCACACTTTTCTAATTTAAAACACACCAGTTGTAAAGAAAGTAATCTAACAAAAAATCTCCACACAGAATTTAAGCATAATATCTCTTCAAATAAAGCCCATTTCTGGGTTTACCCAAAGAGACACCATCAAAATCTATCAATTCATAAGCCCCTTTTGTCAGCTTTCGCTTAACAATGTAAGGACCATGCCACATAGGTACAAAATTTCCAGGCCCTAGCTTATCGTTCGCTTGATCATATAGTAAAACTAGGTCTCCTTCTGAAAAATTACGAGGTGTAACACTTCTGTCGTACTGAGCTTTCATTCGTTTCGCATGAATCTCGTTTGCTATTGCAGCAATGCGTCGATTCTCATCTAGCTGAGCTAAGTACAAAAAACGTTTCTCCTCTTCAGAAGCAGCTAGGAGTAATTCTATGGCTAATTGTAATGACAGAATTTCGCATTCAATAGGTAACACTGCTTCCAAACCGTAGACCAATTGAAAAGGAGTGAAACCAGTCGATGTTGTCACTGAGGTCCGATATGCCCAAAGTGCTGAAAATAACATGGTATGCCAATTTGATTTATGAATACCAATGATTCGTTGGATCATAGTGACTAAAAATTTATTGATAGCTTCAACCAGACCATTAGCCTGCGGCTAATACGAAGTAGAACTATCGTGGCGTAGGCCAAGTTGATCTGTTAGTTTAGTCATCATGATATTTCGAAAGTGACTTCCATGATCAGTGATAATAGCTTGAGGAACACTGAATCTAGCAATTATATGACTGAATACAAAAGTTGCAGCAGTCTTGTCATCTGCCGAAAATGTAAGCATCGCCTCAGCCCACTTAGTAAAATAATGTACCTCTAGGATAATATATGCATGCCCCCCAGCCGAATGAGGGTTACATGTAATAAAGTCAATACCCCACTTTGAGAAATGACTGATAGAAATTATAGGGTGGAGAGGAGCAGGTGGAGCATGCATTTTACGATCAAAGATTTGACAATTGTGGCATTTCCGAATTGCATAGACACAATCTTTGAATAAGGATGGCCACAAATAACCAGCGCACAATATCTTTTGGTTTGTGGCATATCCAGACATATGACTGCCACATGCTCCAGAATGATAATCATTTAGAACCTTTTCAGCTTCTTCACGAGTTAGACAATGTCGGAAAACAGAATCCGCTCCACGACGATAAAGTGTATCACTAATAATATTGTATTGTTGGGATTGGAAACATATTTTCCGTCGCTAAGATCGTGAGATTTCAGGCCAAAAATATTGGGTTTGGAGATAAACAATAATATCTCCATACCAAGGATCAAGAGTACTGATAAGAAACAAGGATTCATCCACAATGGGCTACTCCACCATCGTTTCAGTATCAATACGCGGGAAATCACACATCAGTTCGGCAAAAACCAAAGATTTCTTTACCTTGGATTTTTCAAATTCTAGTCAAATTCTTGCAAGATAACTATCCATTTGGATACTTGCCCCCTAACACTTGTTTAGTGAAGATATACATCATAGGGTTACAGTCAAAAATTACTATGGTTTTGCGTAATAAGATGTAGTGACGAAATCTTTGGACAGCTTGGACAGCTGCCAAGGCCAATTTCTCCACATGTGAATATTTAAGCTCAGTTGGATGCAGAGTTCGACTAAGATAGTAAATCACATGTTCATTGTTGAATTCATTTTCCTGATCTAAAACCATACCAATGGTGGAATGGTGGTTGGATAATTGTCTTTAGAACAAGCTCGATTAATATCCCTATAGTCGATACATATTCTTATCATTCCTTATTTTTTATTAACGGGAACAATATTTGATACCCAATCGATTAAAGGAATTGGATAAATGAAACTTGCGCGAAGTAATTTCTCAACTTCAGCTTTGATAGCAGTGGATTTTCTCAAATGTATTTGACATAAACATTGCCAGACAGGTTTAGCATTTGGGTAAGTTTTAATTTCATGGACAACATTGATGGATCTATTCCTAGAATTTCTTCGTATGACTAGGCAAACACATCTCGGAATTCTTGAAATAGGACTTTATAAGTTTGGATTTCATCATCCGTACAGGAAGCACCTATATGAATGTTTTCAATAATTCGTGGCTTAACTGAAATGTCAATAGGAACTGTTCGAGAGATATTTCCAAAATTTAACTCAGAATCAGAATGTTGCAATGGATTATGTGGTTCTTTGACATAGTCAGTAGTAAAAATAGCATAAAAATCATTTTCAAAATGATCAAGCTCAGGTAAAAACGAAGATTAGTGATGAAGATCTTCCCATGGTAAATCATCAACAGATAAAAGTTCACGAATCTGCTCATCACTATGAACAGGATCAGAAAGTGTTGTTGAAGCTGAGGTTGATATCTAAAGTGATTCCTCATGGACCACATTCATTGGATCAGTTTCGGTTGAACAAGAATTAAAAAACAACTGTACAGCTTGATATGAAATTTCAAAGGGACTCAAAGGCATCGTGCCATCAAATGAATCCACCTTAGAATCAGAAGGTATGATCCAAGGATCATCAACAGTAATACTATTCGATGAAATCATATGAATAGCTGCAATAGAGGGCGATAGGTTAGGAGGGAAGGAAAAAGTTTCTAGTAAACCAAAATCTTTAATCAAACCTATGCCAACGTCCTATAAGGGATAGTATTTTTACCAATGTGCTAAATACTATCTGTAGAGGCTGGGTCGGATGAGAAATAAGTTAGCTAGTCTATCATAACAATCTTTCCGTTATGAGGAAACTTGATAAGCCAAAAGACAGATGAAACAATAGTAGTCATAGCATAAGACCAACTGCGACCCAGGAGAAGGTTGTAATCTAGAGGGGCATCAACCACTTCCACATCTAGATTTACAGTTTTGCCTTCGACCCCTATAGGTAAATCCTACAAAATACCAAAAGGATGGAACCCTCGGCCATCAAAAGCCTTTAGAATTGTTGGAGACTGATTGAGTGTGGGAGAACCAAGCAATCTCCAACACTGGATTGACATAATACACGTAGAATCCCCTTCATCAATCACAGTTCGAAAGCAAGGTCTGTTTTTGACTAAAACTGGAATCTGGAAAGCCATTTGATGAGGTAGGCAAGGTGTACTATTTTCTAAATCGAAGACTATTAGGTTCGAATCCTGAATATCGACAGCTCCTATAGCAGACAATAGTAATTTACGTTGTGCTGGGCATGATTGCAGCACTTCCAGAGCTGACATTGCTGAAGGGGAAATAGCTAAGTCTTCAACAATGTTATAATTCTAAGCAGCTCTCACATGTGGATTGAAAGCTGATTTACGAAGTATGCCTTTAGCAGGTGGTTTGATTACTAAGTCAGGGTTGGGTTTCTCAATCTGTAGTGGATCAGAACCGGGAGGAGGTGTAGTTGATGTGTTTGAATTAGAAGATTCTGCTTCTTTACCACCAACAAGATTTTTACTACCATAATCTTGCGATCGCGTCGCAATCCTGACATGAGACATCATCATAATGGGTTCTGTTGAGGCATTTGAGGAAGAACCAATCATTTTACTATCTTGAGTAGGAAAAGGATCCTTCAAGACAGTAGGCATTTGAGAACCTTTAACAATTTTTGAAACCTCTGCTCGATGTAGGCAGTCTTTGGTAAAATGATCCTCGTCGCAAATTAAACAAGGACAGCGAGGTTTACGTTTTTTGTCAGTAGATTCATTTTTATCTATTTTATCTTTTGAATTTTTTTTGTTTTTCTTCTTCCCCTTCTTTTTACTACCAGATTTTGATTTGGTCATAGATGAGTCTAAGACATGGCTGTCGATAGAAAATTTAGTGGAAGAATCTCCTTTCGGGGAATCAGGTAAAGTTATTATAGGAGAAGAATTCTTTGAAGATTTATTCTTACTTTTAGTACTAACTGAACCAATCATACCATCTGGGGCATGAGACCCTGAAGGAGCTGCAGTTATTTGACCGTGTTTTGGAAGATCAGGAATTTTTTCATGTAAAGTACCTGACTGCGTATAGACAAGGTCAAGGTACTGAGCCTGAGCAATGACTTGCTCTTCAGTGACAACTCCTCCCTTAGCTACATCTTCAGTGATTTTGGGTAACAATGATTTAATGAACCATTCCACTAAAATTTGATCTGGAATGAAAACTTTCACTAGACGCCTTCTACGTCGCCATTCATGAATATGATCAGAAATATATGTGGACATGGATTGTTTTAGTGAAGTTAACAATTCCGTGTCATTGTTGTATCTAACAGGCAACTGAAAATGAGTTAAGAAAGCAGTGGCTAACTGTTTGAAATTATAAAAAGAGCCTTGTGGTAACTCAATGTACCATTTGGTAGCAAGACCAATAAGAGTTCGTTGAAAAAGACGCAATCAAATTGAATCATTAATGATTGAATTAGATGCACACCAGAGGTGATAAGTCATAACGTGATTTGATGGATCCTCTCCTGAATTACCCTCGAATTTCGGGATATCAATGGGAAACTTACTAGGCATTGGCGGCCAATACGGAAGATAGTAAATCAGATCGTTCGTAAGGCGTGAAAAATCTAGTAAATCCAAAGTTGCAATAAATGGTAACTGACGGTTACGGTCGCGAAAAACTTGAGTAATGAGACCAGCTCTAGGAGGAGGATATCCAAGATAACCTGGAATTGGATTTGCAATAGGAATGTTATAACCTCCTGGGAAACCAGGATTAACCGAACCAAACTGAGGTTGTTGAGGCTGTTGATAAGTATAGCCAGGATACAGTTGATACTGATAAACTAGGTTTTGTACAGTAGGACCGAATTGATATTGTCCCTGGTATGGTTGATAGGTGAATTGCGGTTGACTTGTGGCAATCATACTTGGGCCAGCTTGTCCTGCAGGAATCTAGACCGAAGTCTAAACTATAGGTCTTGACTGTCACAGAGACTTGTAGAGTTTGCACTGATGCAGGGATAGTAGAAACCGGAGCTATCAATACTCCAGAAACAGGTGTGGTAGGTTGAACAAAAGTTGCAGTAGTTGCAGCAGTTTGAGGCGGAGTTTGAGGTGTGCTAAGGCCAGGCTGCTGAACTAAACCAGGTGTAGGGGTTTGAACAGTAGGTTCGACAGATTGCTGGGTTGGAACAAAAACCAAAGGTTGTCCAGGTTGATTAGATAATTGCACATTAGGTTGCATAGTCTATTGAGTTTGAGGTGGATTCCACACCATGTTCATTCCGGGGTATGGGCCCATAAAAGGTTGCGCATATGGAGGACCATAACCTGGTTGAATGTAGGGCTAATAATTAAGCGGTACATTTCCATCTCCTTGTAAAAATGATTGACCAGAAGGCAGTTGGAAACCTTGAGTTGGGTACTGACCTTGAGGTTGATAACCCTGAGGCACATACTCAATCTGGGGTTGATAAACATCCTGAGGAATATACTGAGTCTGGGGTTGACCTTGGGGTGTGTACTATCCTGAAGGTTGAAAATCTTGAGGTAGGCCTCTGGGCAGAAACTAACTACCTTGGGGTTGACCCCCAGGCGGTAACTGACTACCTTGAGGTTGCCCCCCAGGTGGTAACTGACTACTTTGAGGTTGCCCCCCAGGCAGTAACTAAGTACCTTGAGGTTGCCCCCGAGGCGGTAACTAACTACCTTGAGGTTTCCCCCCCGGTGGTAACTGACTACCTTGGGGTTGCCCCCCAGGTGGTAACTAACTACCTTAAGGTTAAGGATTTGGAATACTACCAGACATAATAAGTATTTGTTCCACGTTCAATGTTTGAGTCCCATTACTACCAGATGATAACTCATGTTCAGTCGGTCGAGGAGTTGCTCTTGAAAAAGTACCAGGGAGTGACTGGTACCCCAAAGGAACAGAAGGACCGCCATATAAAAATGTTTCCGATGATTGGGAAAACATAGATGATTGTCTTGACATGATCGATGAAGGATAATAACCTCTTGGTGTAGGATGAAAAGGAATTCAAGGTGGTGAAAAAATAAGACCTAGATTTTCTAAAAAAACATTCAATGATACATACCAAGCATCACTCCTAAAAGGACTGTAGAATATTGATTCACGCTCCCTAACATTTAAAGTCTATTGATTTTCGAGAAGAGTTACGTCTTTGTCTAGATTGACAAGTTCTTCAATAGAAATGAGGACAGAAGGAAGATTATGAGTAATGATATTTCCTACCCTAGGTGAACCAGTGTCACTAGAAGTTGGAGTAACAAATCCTGAAGATGGTTTCAAAACAGCAGGTTCAGTGTCTTGTTAGAAAATTATATATTACGGAGCAATGGAACACATGAAATAATGCAGAAATATAAACACAGAAAACGCACAAAACAAGAGAGACACAGATATACGTGGTTCACCCAGTT
>APFE030208809.1:0-14204 GCA_000404065.3 Pinus taeda
GACATTTTGATGCTTATCATGTACTCATGAATGATGATCAACAAAATGAGGTTAACTTCCTACTTTGATTTTAAGTTCATTTGCTTCCTTCTTTCACTTCATATCATATATAGAGTTTTGAATTTTACATAATGTCCTCAAGCGAGATTGACCTAAATAGCTATTCACATTTTGAATAATCACCATTAATTCATCTTATATATATACATTTTTAACTATTCACATCAATATGGTACCAACCTAGCCATACCTTCTTACCATACCACATATGTATTTCCAGAAAGTTTTGATTATCAAGGAAAATATAAATTTGAGTCTCTTAATCTATCTCAAAGTAACCTAATCTACATATATTAGTAATAATATAATAATGTGATAACCACTTGTCTTAATATAATAACCACTTGTGTTACAATTAAATGACAAATACCATTTAATTTCAAATTATATAAAATTATATCCATTTTTTCCCGTTTATTATACCATCTAAGTACTATGCTTAATAACGTTTTATATCAACATTTTAAAAAATAATCTTTATTAATCACTTAGATATTTAATTAAATATAATATTAGTTAAAGAAATATATTACTAAATCAACACTACAGATAATTTAAATTTGTCAACTAAAATATAGATTATTTACATGTAACTTCAACTATCATACAATTTAATTTAATTTTATATTATTGAAAAGTACCTTTTATTTTTAAAACAAGTTTTCAAAACAATTGTAATGCCGTGCTTAAAACAAGGTGGCATTGTTCTTATGATACCATATATGCATATAATCTAAGATATGTATATATCTATATATATAATTATAAACTATACTCTATAATAAGATATATATATATATACATATAATTGGTATACAATATATATAATTATATATATATATATTATTAATCTATATATCACAAATGTGGGCTTTACAAGAAAAGCATCGTAGTTGCATACACATCGGTCCATGAAATTAGGATTAACTGATATAGATATGCTAAATATACATATGAGTGGGCTCTTGAGGAGGACACGCACTTTCGATTGGAGCCTCACCATCAGTATGAACCCCAAGTCATCCAAGGTGGAGTGCATGCAGCTCCTTTCGTGGGTTGTACATGACCTTGTATCTAGAATCATTGTCTCATTGTGAATTGATTTGTGATTTTTAAACATTGGTTCTCATTTAGGCCACATATAGTGCACCAACCGCTTTGGCATTATGTGATGCTATAAAGTGTTTAATTATATTCTACAATTTATCTCAAAGATTTAAGACATAGTCATTCAAAATTACTTTTACAGACTTCTCACATGCTTTATTCTTATTCTGTTCTTACTGGAAATACATGTGGACAGTTTTATTTTTGAAGGCAGAGAAGGTTGAGAAGCTCTCAGGTTTTGAATAGGTTTTTTTGTATTGCCCCAGAAGGGTCTTTAAATATTGTTTTTTTTCCATGTTTAGTATGATGGAAATTAAAAGTTCCAAGGAGTGAAATCGAACCTAGGAAAAATGAACCATTATGCCAACCACTAGCTCCATGAGGATGCACACATATACCTCAGAATAGTTATGATATTATGGTAGGAGAAACTTTGAAAGATGATTTTCAACTAAATTTTTTGGGGAAATAGGATTTATGTTATCATAACTCATGAAATAATATTGATTATAGATTAAGTAACTAAAGAATAGTACTTGTTGAATGCAATATTCAGAAATATGAAAATCTTGAGAAATACAAAAAGCTCACTATCATATATAGTTTAATGGTAACGCAAAATGTTGTTACTTGTGGTTTATAATCTATAAAATCAGATTTCCTGTTTGACCTCTTAGTCACCCGGGTTGTTTCATAGTGTCTAATGTTGGTGATAATGAAGTCATATGTCGATTACAATTCACTTGTAGAGAATATTGCCTCTTCAATATTCTAGTGAGTCGTGTCGATCTCTTACATGAAGAGTAAATTGGCCTCAACACATGGCATGGATTGGATTTATTTTCTACAAGGATAATAATTTGGCTTAAGTGTTGTGTGTGTTGACAACTTAATATCTTTTTTTATTGTTGAACATGACCTCCTTAAATGAATCATTACACATTGGCCTCCACACATGGAATATTATGACACACACATCATCAAATTTTGCTTATGCTAATACTCTCGTGCTTAGTGATTGATGATTGTATTCAAGGGTTTCAATAGTTATAAATTGACCCTCAATTTGTGTTTTAGGGTGTGGCCATCCTCCAAGCATGAGAACATGACCGCTTCCTCTAGTCGAAACAACTTGCCAAGGATTTTGAAACTTACAAAATATGTGGCTTCTCAATTCCTCTTCATGAGATTGAGTCACCTATTCCATAAAGGAATTCATTGTTAGAAGTTGGATGGATTTGGCCCTAGCACAATCACTAGTTTTGCGATAAAACCAATCTGGTGAGAGGATATTCACAAACTTTCCATTATCATTTTAAACTTTAATCAACCCTTAGAAATGTGGTGAAGGTAAACCCCTTCCTTTATTTCATTGGTTAAGTACAATAGACTTTATGAGTCTAAACTTTAATCAACCCCTAGTAATGTGGTGAAGTTCAACCCCTTCCTTTATTTCATTGGTTAAGTACAATAGACTGAGAAACCTTGGCCTAGCAAGACAACTAGCTCAACCCTCTATGTCAGCAACAAATGATCTCAACCTTGTAGATCTACAATGTGACCTTAAAATTAATGAGCATGTCCTTGTAAATTAATAATCTCACCCACCGAATAAGCACAATAGAATGAAGCAATTTGGCCTCTTGAATAGATCTTCAACCTCCAAATTAAAGATTTGGGCTTGGCAAATGTTAGGTTGGCTACGGTGCATCTTTCAACATCAAAACCAATGATATTCAGTTAGGTTGTCTTTCAACATTGAAACAAATGATCTTCAATTAGGGTAATACATTAGCTAATTTAGGGACACTTATATGCTAATTATACAATAATAATAATATATATATGTTACAATATACATACATATATATTAATACTAATATATATAATTAATATATATTACTTAGTATAACGATATATATATTACTATATTACTATATATACTTTACTATATATAGATTAGGTAAACTATAATATACTATAAATATATAATATATTTTCTATACTATTATATATATAGATATTATATATATATTATAGATATATACTCATGAATATTATTAATGTCATTGTGGACTGATTTTGAGGGTCAATGATATTTTTAGGAAAATATTCTCCAATCATTTTTTTTCAAAAGTTGTTAAAATATTTTCCTGGGATTCATGGAAGTGGAGATTCATGCAAGTGAGTATACCTAGAAGAGTCACAACATAACTTAGAATCTATCCATGGATTACTTGATTGATAGGCCATTGAAAGTCACCATGTCATCTCTTTATCATATTAGTTAAGTGATCAACCCTCCTACTAAGAAGCTTTTTGATGACCAAAAGTATGGTTTCATTTAAAAAGAAATAAGCCTACAAATCCCTCACCTTTTTAGTTTTCCTTTTTCATGCCTTAATTGGATGCATTTCTTTAGACCCACAAAAGAATATTCCACATCACCTCATCACAAATTCCTTACTTTGTAAGTACAACATCTTTTGACAATTAATTGAGATATCACTCATCCCCACAAGAAATCTTTTGGACCACATTTATATATATGATGGACTTATTATAGAAATATATACTTAGGTTAATAAGATAACTTATTTATATATATATATATATATATATATAATTATATATAAACGTATCTTAATAAACCTAAGTAATATTTCTATAATAAGGTCCATCACATAATATAAATGTGGTTCCAAGATATATATTATATAGAATTTTTATATATATAGTATATATATATATTAATACAATTATAATATGTATTAGGAGTATCCATATTTATATATAATAGATATAAGAGGTGTATAATATATATTATACAATATATCATTATAATATTAATATCTTATAAAATAATAGGATATAACTTATAATGATATATTGGGTAATGCTTATACTTTTTAATTTATATATATGTGATTAGTAGGATAATTGTGAATAGATGACTTAATAGAATAATTAAGATTTACTATAGATTATAGATTAATTTATATGGGATAGAATAGCATTTAGAAGACACTGATGGAAGGTTCTATGTCATTTAGCATGAAGAATTCTGAAGGGTTCTGCAACATTTAAAAGGAAGTATGAAGCTTTCTACAAAAGAAGGAAGTGGGTAGGAATTTTGAGGTCTAGTTTTGAAAAAGGCTGTAGTGACTTGGGAGAGTTGCTGGAATATTAATCGATTAGTTAACTTGGCATTGTCTATCATCGTGAGATTTTCTATCATCAAAAGGGTATGTAGGGTTAGTTGGTAGAGTAACCATTGAACCGCAGGCAGGTTATGAGTTTAACTCTTAGTGATTGTAATGTTTTCGCGTTAGTAAAATCATATACTTATCCACTGTGAGCCAATAAAATTACTAAGCATGAGGCAAGAACATGCTAAACCATGGTGAAAATTTGGGTCCCTTGCCCAGCACAAACTCAAAATTGAGGGTTGTTTTAAGTGAGAAACTCCAAAATGAAACACTAGCAATTAGTTTCAAGGAATGTCATACCAAGTCTAGTTTAGATAATAGATTTTAGAAAAGTTAGAGGGGCAGTATGCAAATTGGACACTCCAAGGGAATCCATGGATTGAGCTCTTTGATCCCAATTTGGCCAAATGGGATCTAGCATGAGCTAGATAAATAATTATTTCCAGAAAACCTCAAAGGCAAACCATAATCTGCAAGCCAAACCATAATCACACAAGAGGATATAACAACAAATCTAGAGATCAATGAATAAATTGCTTGCCTAAAATCCCTATTGCAATTAAGTTATTCCTTCTCCTATCCTTCTTAAGTGGGATGAATGATTCTGCACTTTGCATTCTTCAAGGGGGTTAATTTGTGATGCAAGGAGCAACCAACACCAAAGCAAGCGAACGCAAGCCATGGAAGAAAAATAGAATTAAAGCCGATTTAAAGCAGAAAAATAGATTTAAAGAGGATAAAGGAGATTTAAAGCAGATTTAAAGCATGCATGCATGAAGCTTTTGTGGAGAAAAGGAGGAGAGGATAGGATTGATCCTTCCAAAAATTCTTATATAAATGTACTGTGATAGTATGTGATATATATTGCTTCTGTGAGGAAATTGTGAGTGAGCAAGATGTAGTCGAGCGTGAGCTCGTTTCTAAGGGTGAAAGGCCTTACCATGTAACTGTTCTGCATAATATATGATAATATGTTTAGTGTTGTGTACGCCTGTGTAGATATATAAATAAGTTAATTTGTATATTGTGAGCTTGTTAATCAACCATCGATCACTTTAGTGTCGATGGCGATCCAAATATCATGTATCTGTTGTAGGTGATTGATTGTTGAAGACAATGTGCAACGAGTGTGCACCATCCGATTTTGGAATGGGACAATTAAATCGTCCAACCATGATAGGCATATACACATCCGGTATACAGCGGACGGATACACAGTGATTATAGACTCGCCATTGCATTCCATTGATTGGGCGAATCAATACGTATTTTGAAGGTAATTGGTAGATCTCAAGTTATTAATAGACTCACGAGCTTCATCAAAACAAGCCCATTTCAGTGTGACTGTGAGTATAACTTGACGGTGGCGCCGCTATAATTCTAGTCTATGTGTGTATGTATGAATTGTAAAGTTAGAATTATAAATGCAAGGAACACACCACTGTTTCTTCTCTGCCTGTACTACATGGGAATTGCTGATTGTGGATTGAAGATTATCTTGATTGATGGCTTTTCACAAACCTGAAAACACGGGGACCAGTAATCAGAATTTGCGAGAGGATTGTTCGCTTTTGAATGAGTATATGATTTTAATGAAGATCCATGTCAATAAATTAAAAGGTTTTAAGTTGAAAACGCTTCCAATAAGGCTCAGTGGGCCATAACCCACAGGCCGAGGTTCGAGTTTGTAATGGAATTGGGATTTTGGACTTACCCCAAGATCACATCCCATCAGTTTGGTATCAGAGCAGTAAAATATTCTGCGGAAGGAGGTACAGTTCTTAATGAAGTATGAATAGGTATGGTCTTTATATTTTGTGTAGGTAGCAGTAGAAGAAGTGAGAAGATTGCAATAGCCTAGAGCGTTTACCAAAAGACCAAGGCTAGAGGAGAGCTTGGTGAGGTAAGAGGAAGCAAGGAGGAGCTTGCTGTTGCAGAGGTAGATTGCAGCTCACAATTTAAAGATATTACGAAGACCAGCATATGACGAGGAGGTCATAAATGTTTGTGCCTCGGGAGTGTGACGCGGGAGCGACCAACACCAAAGCAAGTGAACGCAAGCCATGGAAGAAAAATAGAATTAAAGCCGATTTAAAGCAGAAAAATAGATTTAAAGAGGATAAAGCAGATTTAAAGCGTGCATGCATGAAGCTTTTGTGGAGAAAAGGAGGAGAGGATAGGATTGATCCTTCCCAAAATTCTTATATAAATGTAATGTGATAGGATGTGATATATATCGGTTTTGTGAGGAAGTTGTGAGTGAGCAAGATGTAGTCGAGCGTGAGCTCGTTTCTAAGGCTGAAATGCCTTAGTATGTAACTGTTCTGCATAATATATGATAATATGTTTAGTGTTGTGTACGCGTGTGTAGATATATAAATAAGTTAGTTTGTATATTGTGAGCTTGTTAATCGACCATCGATCACTTCAGTGTCAATGACGATCCAAATATCATGTATCTGTTGTAGGTGATTGATTGTTGAAGACAGCATGCAGCGAGCGTGCACCATCTGATTTTGGGATGGGACAATTAAATTGTCCAACCATGATAGGCATGTACACATCCGGTATATGGCGGACAGATACACGGTGATTATAGACTCGCCATTCCATTCCATTGATTGGGTGAATCAATACGTATTTTGAATGTAATTGGTAGATCTGAGGTTATTAACAGACTCACGAGCTTCATCAAAACAAGCCCATTTCAGTGTGACTGTGAGTATAACTTGATGGTGGTGCTGCTATAATTCTCGTCTATGTGTGTATGTATGAATTGTAAAGTTAGAATTATAAATGCAAGGCACACACCACATTGCCTTTCGTGTGACGCCCCTGTTTCTTCTCTTCCTGTACTTCATGGGAATTGGTGATTGTGGATTGAAGATTATCTTGATTAGATGGCTTTTCACAAACCTGAAAACACGGGGACCAGTAATCATAATTTGCGAGAGGGTTGTTCGCTTTTGAATGAGTATATGATTTTAATGAAGATCGAGGTCAATAAATTAAAAGGTTTTAATTTTAAAATGCTTCCAATAAGGCTGAGTGGGCCATAACCGAGGTTCGAGTTTGTAATGGAATTGGGATTTTGGGCTTACCCCAAGATCACATCCCATCAGTTTGACTTTTGAAACTTCCAACTAAAGGTTCAGCTAAATTTAAGGAGGGTTTCTTAAGCTCGATGCTTGACTTAAGAACTTCTTAAGTGGAGTAGTTTATTCTACCTTAAGGTTTATCATAAGTTCAAAAATATAAATATAAAACTATGTTTTTTATTTCCATCTTTATGTTTCCTAAGTTCAAAAATATAAATATAAAGTTATGTTTTTTATTTCCATCTCTATTTTACCATAGTATAAATATAAAGTTAGGTTTTTTCTTTTCATTCTTAATTTATTTTGTTTAAAGGATAATTTCGTATGCAATAAGGGAATACCGACCTAGTTCGACCCTAAAATAGACGCAATCGAAAGCAATTAGCGGGTAAAAAACAATAAAATAAGAAAACCCTAGGTTTGGGTTAGGTTAATTGGAGTTAAGAAAAAATAATTAAAAAAAAAAGCCCATACCATGGTTATTGGTTATTTGGGTAATCAATCAGGCTATAAATATATGGACTCATTGCCCTTACCTAATATCGCTCAACTCATATTATTCGACCAAAAGTTCGTTCATACTTCTCTAGTTCGCTTCGCTTATACAAAGAGAAATTCAGTCATTCCTTTGTATTCAGATCATCTTTGATTCGGATCATCCATTAGTTGGGGAACCATGGCCACGGAAAGGAAGGTGACTTTGAAGAGCTCAGATGACGAATTGTTTGATGTAACTGAGGCTGTGGCATTCGAATCTCAGATGATCAAGATCATGATCCAGAACACTGGCACGGCCAATGTTATTTCGTTGCCAAACGTTTCTAGTAAGATACTCTCGAAGGTCATCGAATACTGCACGTACCATTTCCAGGCTCAGAAGATAGCAGATGAGAGATCGACCATTTCTGACGACGAAATCAAGAATTGGGATCAGGAATTCGTTAAAGTCGATGAGGGGACTTTGTGCGGCCTTCTCTTGGTATTCTGTCACAAACCCTTATTTAATTAGGAATTTGATGATTTAGTATTCTTTGAAAGCCTAATTTAATCATGATTCCGAGGTGTTGTTACTTTATCAGAAAACTTCATTTGGTACGAAAATTATTAAGGATTCTGTGGTTTCGTAAGGATTCAGTGACTTGCTATCTCTTTCAGTGACTTGCTATCTCTCAAGAAACCCATTTAATTAGGGTTTCGAGTTTTCTCTGTGTTCACATTCTAGATTTTCTCTTGTGGACATGCGGTTGGGGTTTTCTGCGAAAGTTTGCAGGGTTTGTGGACTGCTGGCCTGTTTGAGGCATTCTATCTTAGGCTTTTTGAAATCTTAGAATTGTTCAATAATCTTGAGTTTATTTTTAATGGAGATTTTGGGGCATGTAATTTGAGACTTCTATGAAATTTGGGGCATGCAATTTGAGACTCTTATCAAAATTTTCAAGGTTTCCTGCAATCCAATTCCACAGATGTTTAAGATGTGTCTTTTTTAGTGATTGAATTAAAAAGTTTTTGAAGTTTTTCTTTTTGATACTAGGTTAGAGCTTTTTTTCATTGATATCTTTAGATAATCCAACTTAGGGCTTCTTTATTTCTGGTATTTACTTAGTTTGTGATTTAGTCAAAAAAAAAAATTATAGTTCTCTTATTCCATTGCTCTTCTTTGAACTTCCTGGTATTGTAGATGGGAAAACTTTGTTTTGTGAGTAATTGATGTTTTTCTGGGCACATTTGTCAGGCTACAGATTTTGTTTTCATTGTCTTCTACAAAATCCTAATATTTCCAGTTAGGATTCTTGCTCTTATGTAATCAAAAGGTTTTGAAAATGTATTTGAAGTTTTTGAAAGCTGTTTTTCTGTGTATTCTTGAAAAATAAAATATGAGGATTCATAGTCTCTTTTATCATAGGCTTTTGGTTGTATGGAAAACTAATATTTTTTTCATTTTCTACTTTGAGTGTTTACTAATTTCCTTAAATGGTGACAACTTGCTTCAGAATCTCATTCTCTCATATTTTATGGTTTCCACTGGTTATTAGAACTGATTTCTCAGATCTCCAATTCTAAAGTATCTCCAATTCTAAAGTTTTTTTATTTTCCTGGTTAATTTCCAAGTTTAATTTCCAGGTTTTCCCTAAATGGGGACAACTTGCTTCAGAATCTCATTCTCTCATATTTTATGGTTTCCACGGGTTATTAGAACTGATTTATCAGATCTCCAATTCTAGAGTTTTTTTATTTTCCAGTTTAATTTCCAAGTTTAATTTCCAAGTTTTGTTTTAGGATTCTCATTTTTATGCCATCAAAATTTTGGGAGAATGTACATGCAATTTTCAGAATGTATTTTCTGTGTATTTTTGAAAAGCAAAATGTGAGGCTAAGTGCAGATTATCATTGGCTTTTGGTTGGGTAGAAAACTAAAAATTTTCTTATTTGTTGTTTTGAGGGGTGTAATCTAATTTCCCCCGACCAAATGGTTTGGAACCTCTCAGTATAGTTACCTATAGCTTTTCCAATAAATCGTGGTTCATCAAGTAATTGTTCTTTTTAATATTTGTTATTTTTTAAATGCCAGAAATCTAATTTGGAGGATTGTTTCAAATGTATTCTGAGAACGTTCAATTATCGCTGTTTCCCTCTAGTCTCATTCCATGTAATTGATTATGCGATAGCTTCGCCGCTTTGTTTAGTAATGGTGTGCACATGTATATGCCTGTCCAGGCTATAGATACTTCTGTATATTTTACGGAAAGTTTGGCTTATTAAGCTTTTTGGGTTTTTGCAGGCTGCTTATTACCTAACCATCAAAGATCTGCTAGATCTTACATGTCAGACAATTGCCGACATGATAAAAGCTAAAACGCCTGAAGAAATACGTTAAACTTTCAACATAAATAATGATTTTACTCCTGAAGAGGAGGAGGTCAGGCGTGAAAATCAGTGGGCCGTAGAATGCTTTTAGGGAATTGGTGCAAAAACAGTATATATATTTATGTGCCATGGTGTTTGGTTTTATTGTAGTCGAGAATTTTTTTAGAAACTATTAGTGGTAGACTTTTTTTGTTTGGATATCAACTTCTAATACTTTGCTGGACTGGATTTGAACTTTAAGGGTTATGGTTTGTTCCAGTTGAATCATGTTGTAAAGATCTCGGAGCAATTCCTTCAGTAGTATTGGGTTTCTTGAATTTGAGATAAATATTGCAACTATTTTGCTGTCAACCGTGTAGCGAAATGGGTTCCAATTGCATGGTTTTAACATTTTGATTGTTTTAAATTTATGTTCACGGAAAGCTTTTCCATTTTTAATTTCCTTGCTAATTATTGCGTGAATGAATGCGCTCAGTTTAGGGTATTAGTGCACGAAGGAATTGCCTCAGTTTAGAGGATTATTGCAGACTTAAAAATTAACTTTAATATATTTTAATAGACTTCAAAGATTTATTGAAAAGTGACTTACCATGTACTGTAACAACTCCTTCAGTAGTATTGGGCTTCTTGAATTTCTGATAAATATTGCAACTATTTCGCTGTCAATTGTGGAGTTGTATGGGCTCCAATTGCATTGTTTTAACATTTTGGTTTTTGTTTGAATTTATGTGCACTGGATGGCTTTTCCATTTGTAGTTTCCTTGCCATTGTTATTGCACGAAAATGCGCCCAGTTTAGAGTAATATTGCAAGAAGGAATGGCGTCAGTCTAGAGAATTATTGCACGAAGGAATGGCCTCAGTTGAATGGCCCCAGTTTAGAGTATTATTGCACGAAGGAGACTGAATTTTTCAATCTAAGCCTTCACCTTAACCAGGAGGCCGAGTTAGTTTTTCTGAGGCACAATGGGTCTTTCAGAGGCCAGTGAGAGTTTTCCTTCCAATTTATATACATAGAGACAATATCTATCCTAGGATAATTAGAGAAAGAGCTCTATCAGCATGCGGTAGCTACTAGAAAAGAAAATGAAAATGTACTTATATTTATTAAGAAAAGTGTCATAATGTACCTATTAATTATACATTAATCATAATGGTGGAGATTATGACCTCAATAAAATATATAAATAAGCAACTTGCTTAACGTTCCCATGAGGGGACTTATACTTGTGGCCATAACTCAAATAATCACTATAATTCATGTATGCATAAGTAAAGTGCTAAGATAAGCCCAAATAGAACAAATCCCAAGAAGATGAATGAAACCTTATTGAGAGGTAAGAGGAAAAATGTTTTAGAAGAACCCAGAAGGAGAAAGCTTAGACAAGTTATCTAGAGTTAGTTTGTAAAGGAATTGAATGCAAACTAACCTTTACAACACATTCAAGTTAGTTAGGAAGAACCATACTAATATAATTAATAATTTAGTCCTAAACTATATGTTAGAGTACATGTTATTATATTAGCTAATATGATATACATATATAGTCCTAATATTAGATATATGGATAATAACATATCCTCTTGCTTATATAATGTATAACATATAATACTCCTTATACTCCTTATATTATATTAATAGGATATTATATATTATATATATATCCCTAACCTTATATATTAGTTATATATTACACCATATATATAGTATATATATATTAACTATTATTGATATATTATTATCAAATATATACTAATATGGTCATTATGTATATATCATTATGTATAGATGATTTATGAAATGAGACATGAAAACCTTTGAGCTCAATGGATGTGTTTCATATATCGAGGACATTGTCTTATGTTCTTATTTTAGGTGACTTGCAAGGGGAATAGTGATTCTTGGGGCATAGATTTTTCACATCATGTCTTTTATAATACTTATGTTAAGATAATAAATCATAAGGACATCAAGAAGAGGTTTTTGACTTATGGTAAGCACATCTTTCTCATGAAACCTATGACACAATTAACAATAATTCATTTGTTTCATCTCATACATATTATTATAATTACAAGTCAATGAACTAAACCTAGCTATATTTTCTTCAAAAATACTCTTAACTAGGGAGGTATTCATTTAATTAGACATGGTTATTTTCAAAGGTAAAGAGATCTCATAAGAATGTTCTGACTATTAATCCATCTATATAACATCATTCCAACCAACATTGTCACATAGCAAGGCCTTGACTAAACAATGTTGACGAGACCAATGATTATATACACCTTCAACATTATCTTTCATAGCCACCCATGTGTTCACTGAGTATGACATTCTAGGAGTATTCTTATCTTGGGTTCCCAACCTCAAAGAATGACTCCACTTGCCTACTCTTATCTTGTTTTCCCTACACGTCCTCAAAGAGCATCGTATACTAGCTGATTACCCACTCTTCCACTCTTTCTTCCCAAGTGAAGACAAAATGTTGTGTTTATCTCTCCCTCTCAACTAGGGAGGATATGTCCATTGGGGTGCAAAGCATGTGAGCTGTCAATTTACTGTTTTTTATTTTTTATTCTATCACGATTCACCCTAATCACCCTAATCAGAGGAATACTCCGTTTGCGCTATGGACGTGAGGCATTATAATACAGGTCTTCAATACTGTGCCATCGAAGGGCTTTGGCTTATTATATGAATTTCAGAGTTATAAGAGCTAAACTATGTAATACTCAGCTTCAAGGAACCTCACTTCTAGTGGTCAATGCGTCGTGGGTTTGGAGACCACGGAATTATATGATAATTCATCCTTTGAATTAGTGTGCGACTTGACGAAGATTGTCTGAAGGTATGGGCGCAACTATATTAAATTGGGCCAGTTTAAAACTTTTGTTTGTATTTAATTGTTGATTGAAGGATCCAAAGCAGAGGAATACTCTGTTTGCACTGAGGACAAAACCAACATTACTTTTGCAAGTGTTATATTGAAAGCTGCCAAAGGTGTAATGGAAGGATGCTTAGCAGAACGCTGCTCAAAGAAGCATACGGAGAGGGTGAATATTAGCGTATTTTCCACCTATTGAAGTCGTGGACATTTCCACATGTTAATTTCCTTGCTTTGTTTGGTCGAATTCACAGGTAGGATATGTGTAAAAGAGCACTGCGTTTTTGTTTCATAGCTATTTGCGGCAGAGAAAGTGCTGCTATTACTTATGATGGTTTAATTATAATAATGAAACTTTATTGGATTACTGCGCGGGCATGAATATGTTTTGAGGGGAGCACTGAAATGTATGGCTACGTTTGGAAAGGCGCATTTGAATTAAACTAACTTAAATGAAGGCTGAGTATGAATTCAAAATTGGAATCTTAGTATGGCAGTGATTGCAATGCATGGTTATATGCATAGACAAAGTTTAAAGATTTTGGGTTTTGTGGGTTGTGGCATGCATGAGGTGGTATCAGAGCAGGAATACATCTTTTTGAAGGTTCAAGGCTTTTTTTAAGTTAAGTTAATTGCATGTGATGAATGAATGTTAGATTTTGGAACTCATGAATATTATAGGAGAGAGATGGAGTGCAGTTCAGGAAGTGAAACAAGATCTTGCAAGATCTTAAAGGCATAGTGAAGAAACCTCAGCGGGAAGAAGTAGATCACAACTAGAGTGCATTAATAAAGGAGTCTAGCAAGGGATTCTAAGTGAATGTGGAAGAACCTAAAGATTCAATAGAGGTTAAATAAAGTTTCAGATGAGAGAATCCTACAGGAGCAGTAGAGGATGCTCGAAAGGTTCTAGCAGAGGACCAATGATTACCAAAAGACCAGATCCGGAGGGAAGGATTGGTGAGGTAAGTAGCAGCAA
>APFE030208815.1:667-5667 GCA_000404065.3 Pinus taeda
ACTATTAAATTTTAAGACATAAAATATAATAATTCATTTGTATAACATTGAAACAACATAACAAAATAAGTGGAAGCAAAGATTCAGCCATGGGTAAAATTAAGATAAAAGCAAATTTTTGCAATGGCCAACATGGTGTAGTCAAATATTATGCATACTACGAGCAGCTCCAGTGTTGTATATAAAAACAGTCGCCGTGGATAAACTTGGCAGCAAAATAAAGCAACATTCAATACAATTGAGCATACTTTATATGAACCCTTAAAAATGTCATTCATGCCATTGCTCAGTTGGCTTGGCATTCTCTGTTTTATAAATCAAACAGTGTAAGCGGAACTATTTTGAGGAGTGCGGAAGGTTTAAGCATGTCTAGTTGCCGTTTTGGGCAAAATGGTGAACATTGAACCTTAGAAAATAACACAGATCCAGAATTATCAAAACCTGCATTTTGCTTTTTATGATCAAAGCAAACCTTTGTCATTGAAGGATCTCCTTTATGATATACTAGTCAAGGGTAAAGCTGGCCAAGTTTCTTAGTGATAACAACAAAATCTTATATGGTTTGGTTAAGAAAAATATTCAAATTCTGCTTGGCTTCTTGCTAAAGATATTTCCTCAAGAGGTTTTTCATTTTGCAGCATTCTCAGAAATTTTATAGTCTGGAGTGTCAAAGAAAGTTATCTCGGGAATGTTCTCAACTATGATCAGTGAGTGCAATTTCACCCTACCATGCCAACCCTGAACTTAGCATGATAATTGAGCTCATTTACACTCTTGGTGAATGACCAATGGATGATGCCTTAGCAACTTTGAGGTGCCCACTACTTATACAAGATTTGTCTCACACTTGCATCCTTCTTTGGCATATTACAAACCTCTCTATGCTTAAGTGGACTCAAGTGTTCACATCACCAACTTCTATGATCAATGATGCATTTAACCCCCTTCATTACTTGATTTCAAATTGTCCAACATCTAATGGTGTTGTGCTTAAGGCACCACACACCTAACAAGTGTGCCCAAGGCACCCAAGCACACATGGAAAGGGTGCACCCAGTAAGCATGTCTAACATATGTGTGCCTATTAGTCTCTACCCCTTCTTGTCCATCCACTTTCTGACATCCAATGGTGTTGTGCAGAAGGTACCCAAGCACAACCAATAAAGGTACACCCAACAAGTGTGTCCATTTGATGTGTGACTGACAAATGTGTGGCCAATAGTGCCTAAGGGTGCACCCAGTAAGCATGTCTAACATATGTGTGCCTATTAGTCTCTACCCCTTCTTGTCCATCCACTATCTGACATCCAATGGTGTCGTGCTGAAGGTGCCCAAGAACAACCAACAAAGGTACACCCAACAAGTGTGTCCAGTTGATGTGTGCTTGACGAATGTGTGGCCAATGGTGCCTTTGCCCACTTCATTCTTGTTCCATCAACTATCAAACATCTTTATCACGTTGGGCCCTAGGTGCCACACACCCAACAAATTTGCCCATCGCACCCAAGTGTGCTTAGCAATGGTGCGCATAAGAAGTTCATCCAACGAATGTGTGCCAAATGAATGTGAACCCAATTAGTGCATTGTACAATTGTACTCTCGGATGCTTATGCCTTAGGGCACTTCTACACATCCATTGCAACCCTAAAATAGCAAATGACCAACTCTTGGAATCCACATGTATCCTAGGATCACAAGTTTATAAGAGCTAATCAAGTTCTTTATGCCAATCTTGTTCATCATGCATCATACTTGCAAATTGCCAAGTTCCCTTTCGAGCTTCTCTTAGTAGGCCTAACTAATGGGAGCTACACACATTTGCAACATGCCAAGTTTGACAAAGGGCAATAGACATGTCCATGGTGCAATTGCCATCAACAAGGGTACCTATAAACTAATTATTTTTAGCTATCAACCTTTTGTCATGTCCATCCGTGCCAATCAATAACCACAAAGGTTATTGTCCCGTCTTAGTAGCTCAAGTGGTTGGGAGCATAGTTTGTTCTCCTATCCACCCAGGTTCAATTCCAAGGGGCATGTTTTGCCTGTTGTGATAAGGCTAGAAGGTTAGGTACCCTCACTACAAAGGACATCTCAACCCTTGCTAAGTCATAAATTATTGGTATATCCAGTTTTTGCATTGTTGGATATACTATTGGTGTTATAATGGCAGCAAGTAAGTCCAAGGTTGACATTTCCTTACATTATGAAACTTTATCGTTTGGATTAAAAGATAAAAGACACTGCTTATAATTAGTACATCCTACTCAAACTATATGTTATGAAATGCATGTGACGGCTCTATGCCGATCATATGCATGTGAATTCAATGAAGGTTTTGTGAGTTCTGTTTTGTTGTTTTTTTAAATGGAAATGCATTGCACGAATACTCGTCAACCATAAACAACAACTTTGCATGATAATATAATGTGTTGGAAGCATTTCGGAAGTATGCAAGTATCCCTTTCATTAAGAAGTCAGAATTGGTACCTAGCATCATCTCCACACAAATATGTGAACATTCTGTTTACTAAAATGTAAAAGGAGATTTGCATGGGACACCATTAGCAAACATAAATACAAGTATAATAGGAGTTATTCTAGAAATCTATGGTATGTGGACAGGGTTAGTCTAGAAATAAACTATTGTAAATTAATTAATGCAAATGAAAACGGCACAATCAGAGTTAGTCTAGAAATACACTATTGTAAATTAATTAATGCAAATGTTATGTGGACAGGGTTTTTTGTCTCACAAACAAGTGGGTCTCATACGTCATTTTAGTGTCTCGCTAGGCCATGAGCTTGAAATAAATTATAAATATACAACTATCTAACTTTACAGCCAAAGGATGGCTCTTGTAGAAAGATTTGGAAAACCATGTCCTTGGAAACCCTTCAAGTATTAGATCTGGATTTCTCTCCATTTAGAAGATGGTCTAAAGTTAACAATCCTTCATTTTTGGCACATATCTCCTCCTGGGCTAATTCACATTCTTCCCCTTTAAACGAAGTGGATCTATCCCATTTCCCTTCTTAATACTTTGAACACCCTTTGGACCTTTCTAAACACCCTTGTCCTGGATGGGAAAGCTCCAATAAGAAAGGAATAAGTAAGACAGGGCACCCAATCAAGAAAATAGATTGTTAAAGAAGGATACCTCAAACTTCGATCCAAGTCCTGCATGGGAAAGCTCCAATAAGAAAGGAATAAGTAAAACAGGGCACCCAATCAAGAAAATCATTGTTAAAGAAGGATACCTCAAACTTCTTGGAAGGAGCGGAACCTTCCTCTCTCTAGAAATCAAATTAAACAAGATCGAATTGAGCTATTCCATCTCCAAACTTGACTTTTAATGTCTGGCCAAATGAGACACTTTTAGCAGGGGAGAACCTGGTGAAACAAGGAATTAATGATCCTTCAAGATGTGACTATTGTTTTGTAAACAATGAAACCTCTTTTCCTGCGTTCTTTGGTTACAGAAATGAGTCTCCCATCCTCTATTACAACATCTTCTAAAGAACAATTGTTCAGTAACTGGTTTCTTTTATTGCTTGAAGGATTCAAAAACAAGCCAATTATAAAGGTAATTTGGAATATTTCTCTCTTGGAAGATACTGCTGATCAAAACGAAAAGATATTCAATGAAAAATAGGTATATTCCAAATACGTCTAAAGAATCAATGCCAACTTGATTAGAAAAATTCAAAAATTAGGCAGAGTGAATTAAGCCAACAAGAAAAAGGTTGGAAGAATACTTATGATTTGGCAAATTGGGAAGAGAAAGGGAGGGAAACCAGCACCAAAAAAAGTACATGAATGTAATCCCATTTAAGTAACCTCTTGCAAATGTGATTATATTAATGATTGGATGCAAAGATTTTAACAAATGCTCTTTGATGAACATCAGAGGGAGATCCAAGCCATTCGTTCAAGGCATGGATAATCTTAACACCAAAAGGAAGAGTATTTGAAAATTTAACTTGGGACATTTGAGTACCAACCAACAACTACGTAGAATCCTTGGCATCACTCAAAAGGAATACTTATATTGAAACTTACAAAAGAGCACCTTAGAAGATCTAACAATACTTAGAGACTGACAAGTAGTAGTAGCTCCATAAATGGGAATTTCAAGTTCTTTGAATGTCGAGATAGAAAGAAACATAAACAGATTTAGAGAGTCTCTAAGGAAATTCCATGTTTGGGAGGGAAAGCACATTGTGTTGGAAAAAAATATAAACATGTCCGAATTTTCCATGAAAATGAAACACAAAAAAAAACAAGGAAAGCTTAATGTTATCAGGACTAAGATCTTAGTATGGAAGAAAGGAGGAGTTGTGGTATCTTTGCTTCAACATATAACATTATGACTCAGCTAGCAGGTTATATTGGGAACGCTTTCCTTCTCTCCGTGCTTCCTCTGTTCTCAACTCTCTGTGAAGGATTGGCTTCCAGCGTTAATTCCCTGCAAGTGAGACCAACAACTATTGAAGTTCTCACTCCCTACAAAGCAACTTCACAAGACCAAATCCCATCTTCAAAAGGTTCTCAACTTCAAGAGACCAAATCCTAGCTTCAATATGCCTCTGTACAGAGATTAGGCAACAGATAAGTTCCATCGAATAACTGTGTTTTCTTATCCCAATATGCTGGAATCTACGGTCAGCTTTCAAGGAAGTACCTCCCATCATAGTGGAGTGAAGGCTTTGATTCAAGCACTTCTTACTCTACTCCAAATGACACTCCTCTGGAGGATACCTTGTTGGGGGTTCCTGTAAGGCAGACAAAGATATACTTCGACATATTAACAAGTGGCAAATAGTTTTGTCAATCACGGCAAAGCAGTATTGAGAAATTACAAACTATAAGGATGACTGTCTCAGTAAGTCAGTTTTAATGCAACTGTTTATGTAGCTAAGTGTCACGCTAAGTATGTATTTCCTCTAAACAAGACTTCACAGTATGTAAACTATCTTTCGTAATATAAACATAAATT
>APFE030208815.1:10667-33203 GCA_000404065.3 Pinus taeda
CCTCTGTTTGAACGGCAACCTCTGAGTACGTTTTTACTTCAATAGGGTTTGGATTTGCTTGAACTGTGAGATTAATGGTATTGATGTTTGTTTCTTAAGTTTGGACTTCTACATCTTGAGATTTTAATGCTTCCTTTGCGACAAATTCTTTGAACGTATTCGTCAATGATTGCTTTTCCTTCCTTGATCCAATGCTAGAGTGCTCCAAGCAAACTCTAAGTGACCAAGAGTGTGTGTGAGAGAGAGACAATAATGAGAGAGCTCCAAACTTGAACTGACAAAATGTTACATTAACCAAGCCTGCCAACTAATCCTCATAAGCCTTTTTATCAATGAGTCCTCTATTTTCTTCAGTTTCCATTATTTTCCTTCAATTTCCTCCTCACATGCAACTTGTGACTTTTTACCTTCCTTTTCTCCTATTTCCATTATTTTCATAAATAAAATGCCAATAAATGCCTCATTCCTTTCCAAAGCCTTTGCCTTTGCCAATTTCCTTAGCTAAAAACACACATCGAGTGATGCCCACTAGGATATCTTTGTCCAACATTCAACTTGGAATACGTGTCCCTTACCCGTGGTCTTATTTTGCCTTTATTTACTTTATTACATGGAATTTTCACTAGGGTTGTTACATTTCTTTTCTCTCTTAATCGTATATTGTGTATTTTACAATTAACAATATTATTGAATTCTATTTGATGTGAGTTACTGCATATATAATTTTCGTACTATGTGTGTATATATATATATATGTAATTAATACACAATTTCTAAATATTTTGGTGAAGTATGAAGTTACTAATTCTTGTAAACTTTAAAGGAGGACGAGATCATTTCTTGACCAAGCATGTGCAATCACTAAACTAACATGTATACTCATGAGGTTCGTACAATTAAGGGCAATGCCATACATGTTGTTATAAAGGAATTAGCTATACTAATCATGGAAGGTAAAGCGTGTGTAGAATAGTTATACTTTAATAACTACCAATTAACTCTTGCGAAACTATAAATCACATGTGATTTGATGTTGTGTTTGAGTATTCAAAAAAAATAAAAATAAAAACTTTTAAATTATGATGATAAAATACCAAAAAAATTTCACATACATATTTGTCAATATAGTGTTTTTGTCATTAATATGATATATTGGGTTACTATAACCAACATACATGTGTGGATATAGTTATTTTGTCATTGCTTGTGCAATGACATACATGATCGATGGATTTGGATTAATTTGATCGCACTATAGATTTTTTTGATGTTTTATATAGTTAACATTGAGATTTTATGGTAAATTTTTTAGTGACGCCAACTTGTTTCTACATCCTTGCTACTGGTTTCGAGGGTGAGCGTTATCCCGACAATGACTTCTTTTGTATATTATTGCGTATTTTCCTTGGTAAATGTTGCATTTAATACAAATTGATAAATAAAGTAGCTTCAATCTACTATAGATACCATACTCTGTAAATTGATAAACATACCGAACGAATTTGACGGCGGTTGCAAAATTTTCATCATCAGATTTGACTAGTCGTATACCCCTGCAACCCGTCATTTTGACGTTTAATGTCAAATGTAAGTCATATAAAAGTATGATACTTGTATTGTACCTAAAGTTGCAAGTGCCTTGAAATTATGAATGGATGGGATGGTGGACCGATGCACAAAAGAGTTTGGCTTCAAACTTAAAGTGATTTAAATGTTCCAACTACATACCATTCCTTTCGCCAATTGATACTTAATGGAAGTAACTACCTCTTGCATGAAGCTACCATCCATGATCTATGACTGCCACATTTAACTAAGTAGTATAGGATATATAGGTTGTGTTAATATGGGAATCCAATGTAACGACCAAAAGTCGCATATGCAACGGAAATATTAAAATACTTCGTAGACAAATACATCCATCGTAGGATAGTAAGTGTAAATTGTATATTATATAAAGAATTGATGTAGGATGATTACAAATGAAAATGAGGGTCTTGTATATATAGCCAAGTAAGTACCCTTTCATGAATAGGCATGTCTCTAAGACATGCCTTTTTATTATTAACTAACTAACCATTCGTTAATTTACTTATTATTTATTATCTATTTTTACATAATTTATGTTCATAACATTGTCTTCTCCTTCAAAAAGCTTTGTCTTCAAATCCTACTGATGAAGGATCAGATCCCTTTTTTCGTTTGAAATATCTTCTTGTTTATGAGCTTTTATCTTTGTTGATATAAGATGATATGATGTTATTGTCGTACTGAAAACGGATCAGACCATCCTAGATTAACCTTCTGGGGAATCTTATGATGCTTGGAGATGTGTGGTGAATAGTTATTGTATGACCGATTGAGCTCACTTCAATATTCTTTGGAACATAATTTTGTTTATGTTCTACATGATATAGATTTATAGATTGATTAAGGTGTCTACTCTTGTGATTCAGATGTAGATAAGGATTTTTTCTTGTTTGAACTTCCTTAAACGTTTTTATAGTAGTTTCCTGATTTCCTTCAGGCATTGTTGTTGTTGACTTGACTATTGAATCCTCATTTGGGGTGTCCTCTGTTTGAACGACAACCTCTGAGTACGTTTTTAATTCAATAGGGTTTGGATTTGCCTGAACTTCGAGATTAATGGTATTGATGTTTGTTTCTTCAGTTTGGACTTCTACATCTCGAGATTTTGATGCTTCCTTTGCGACAAATTCTTAGAACCTATTCGTTAATGATTTCTTTTCATACTTAATTTTTAAATCTATTTGAGCAGATTTTAATTATGATTTTTGAGACATAAGAATTCCTCATTCTCCAAGTCAACTTTATTTTGTCCTATATGCTTCTCGTCTTTTAAATGCTTGATTTTTTATACTAATGTTTGTTAAGGTTCTTTAAATGTAACTTTTATTCTTCTTGTTCTAATAAATGCTCCTTGAGTTCCTTCTTTGATGCTTTAGCTTTCTTGACTTGTTCGAGTAGCTTTTCTTGGTGATCTCCGAGGTGTGAAATTTCTGTCTTTATTGCGGATGACTTCTTCAAGCTCTCTTGCTTCTTTGATATAGTTTTTTCGTTATCTTGAAACATCAAATCTGAGATATCCTCAAAGTCTTCTAATGAATATTTTATTGATTTACTTGTTATGTCTCAAAACACGACCATCTTCCCTTTATAAGGAAACATCAAAACTTGTTTCTTTATGTTTCACATGAATGTATCTAAATCCTTAAACTAGGGTTGACTGAGTATGATATCAGTGTTTTTATACGTCCTTACAACATGAAATTGAGATATGACCTATTGGCACTTGTAGACCACTAATTTTATATTTGTTTTGGTCAAAAATGTTTTTGTTTACACCAATGATTAGCTCTGGAATTAATAATTTATTTGCCAAATTGATGTTGATATCGTTTTTATCATTGCTAGGGCTCATGGGGACATTAACTTTTCTTCCTTGGATACTTTATTTTAATGTAATTACTTTGTGATCTGTAATTGAAAGACCATTATAGGAAAACCTTTCTCCCTTCATCATTTTAGAATTGAGCTCCATCATTTTTTTTCAATGATTGATTACCTTTGTTTTGTCGAGATAACTTAGAGTATTATATGTAAAGTTCATTTGGACTTTTTACTACAAGCCTCCTTTAAAAGTGTCTTTTTTAATATATATATATATATATATATATATATTGTTCAAAACTCTTTTAATCCAATTCCCTATGATCCTTAATATTTCCAAACTCCTTTGTATTCTTTTTATATAATTCTACTTAACGTTTTTTTTTCCTTTTGTATTTTAAAAAGTATGTTTAAATATTGTTTTAATTGGTTTCTTTTAAATATCTTATTGTCTTTTGCATTTATTTTTTAAAATTTCATATAATTCTTTAAACTTTAATTCAACTTCACTTTAACATAAACTCTCAAGTGATATTTTCTCCTTATGTAACATTTTATCGTTTTGTACTTATATATATTTTCAATAATTTTATGACGTGAACTTATATTTAAATACCCCTTTATAATATAATACTTCTCTTTATATATCTTTCATTCATAATATTTTCTTTTTTCATTTTGAAAAGTTACAACCGTAGTGAAACATGGCTATTTACCTCTTTGGGATATAATGTAAAATATATGTTCACTTATGACCCCTTTATAATATAATACTTCTCTTTCTATATCTTTTACTTTTAAAATACCATGGGTAGTTACCATGGGTTTCTAAAACCACAGGCTTGTAAACCACTTAATGAAAATCAAGATAACATTATTTACTCTTCTTTTCTTACATATAGTTTTAAATATATTTGGAAAGATTCCCTCATAACTTTATCATGCACTTTTTTATTAATAATGTATAACCTTTATATATATATGAATCTTCTCTTTCAAAATTTATATCAGACTACATATATATATAATATATATATATATATATATTAATATATATATATATATATTATATTATATATATATATTATATAGATATATATATATATATAGATATAGATATTATATATTAATTGGAATGCCCAATGCTGATAACGAAATGAATAAACTCCAAATTCTTGTAGTGAAACGCTTCAGCGACAACAATGTTGATGAATTTGACGATCAAAGACCTAGAACAGAGAACACAACTCTGTGCAAAGGTTGAACGACCAAAAGATCGAACAGCTCTGATACCAATGTAACGACCAAAAGTCGTATACGCAGTGTAAATATTAAATACTTTGTAGACAAATACATCCATCGTAGGATAGTGAGTGTAAATTGTATATTATATAAAGGATTGATGTAGAATGATTACAAATGAGAATGAGGATCCTATATATATAGACAAGTAAGTACCCTTTCTTTTCATTATTAACTAACTAACCATTAGTTAATTTACTTATTATTTATTATTATATTTATATTATTATGATTATTATTTATTATCTATTTTTACATCATTTATGTTTATAACATCCAATGTGACGACCAAAAGTCGTATACGCAGCGGAAATATTTAAATACTTCGTGGACAAATACATCCATCGAAGGATAGTAAGTGTAAATTGTATGTTATATAAAGAACTGATGTAGGATGATTACAAATGAGAATGAGGGTCTTGTATATACAGCGAGGAAAGTACCTTTTCACGAATAGGCATGTCTCTAATACATGCATTTTCATATTAACTAATCAACCATTAGTTAATTTACTTATTATTTATTACTATATTTATATTATTATGATCATTATTTATTATTTATTTTTACATAATTTATGTTCAAAACATCCAACTACTATCAGTATTAACTCCAATACATTGAAAGTATATTAATGCATATTCAATACCATATCACCAAATATTAGTGCACCTAGATTGTGTTGTAGTCTAATATTTCTAAAACACAAGTCAAGGTGTTAGCTGATGTTATTCGCATTGTGGGTGTTACCAGTTGAGATTTATGAAATAGAACTCAAAGCCTTTGTCTAATTTTTATGGCGTTGTGGCCCTCACCAATGGTTGAACTATATTCGACTTTATTGGTAACTACTATGTGTTTTGTTATCAAAAATATTGGAACATGACTGGACAATCGATTAGCCCTTGTTAAGGGATTATGGTATATTTATTGTTTTGGGGTACAACTACTAGACTGAAGCTGGAATTCCTACCTTTGTGCCTACAACTAGGAGTGGACTTCTTAGAGGATATTAATTTACAATCTGGGGGAAGCGGATTTATAGATTTTACCAGCAAAAATATGGCCTGTTTAGATGTCTTTCATTTGCGCATTTTATTTATTGGTTGTGTTTGAAATGATAGAAGGGTGTGATTATCATATAATGGTGAACGTATATCTTTAGTTAAAATCCAAAACCATGAAAATTCATGCAAATGATGAAAATATTTATATAAATATTACTTTGAACATTTTTCTGAAAGCTAGTAACTACTTGAAATATGGTCATCTCTGTTTCTTTACCCACATTGACTGTAAATATGATTTTCAACCATACTATCTAACTATTTTCACGAGGCAGGTTTGTGTTTATGACTCACATTAGTGAGTTACTCTTTATATAATTTATTTTATTTTAAATATATATTAAAAATAAGGTTTCCATTACATGGTTTTTTTTTTTTTCAAACCTCTTCGATCATTTGAATCTTAATACATTTTTATTATAACTATAACATTATGCATATTCATCTTTATCTGCTTTACATTTATTATCAAAGTTGTATAACAACTGGTCCTTGCCACTGCAATAACAAAAAATTCTTTGAAAGCGATAACCATGAATGAAATAAAGGTGGCAAAAGTCAACTAGTATACACAACTACTAGTCTTTTCCTTTGCAATAAAAAAACTATAAGAGGGATAGGTTTTTTCCCAGTGTTTTCCTTTGCAATAAAAAAATATTTAAAAGGGATTGCATATCTTTATGATTGAATTGTAACTAGTCATATCATGCTTATCCATGTACCCAATTTAGGGTTCCAACCCATTTCTACCGTATAGTTATGACCACATTGCCATTGTGCCTCATGCTTTTGGCTCGTCAAATAAACAATACTTGCTTAGTTGAGTTTTCCTGTTGAATTTTAGCAGTCAAAATTTCTTCGCCCTTAATTCTCTCATACTTCCTATTTCTAGGTTGTAAGTATCCCTGTACAGTAGAGCGAACGATGTGTGATAAGGAGTAGACAATGTCGTCTTAATTGTAACTAAATTGGGGGGACAAAAGTCAAATTTGCAAGTAATTGATGAAATTTTTTATTTTGGCATTCCTTTTTAAAAAACCAAAACTCTATCTTGCCAAAAAAAATCACGATTTAATATACGCTATAAACAATTTAAATATTTAACATGGAAGCAATCACTTCAGTTAATCCTATGGGAATTAAAATTATAAATTCGGGTGTCGACATTAAATTTATAGTAAATTCAGGTGAAAGCATTAGATTTATAGTTAATACAAGCGTCAACATTATTCTTCCTATTTCAAGAACCACTTAAGAGGTAAAGAACTATTTGATTATTAAATAGTTTACAAGTCACACTGTTATTTCTAGGACATTGATGATCACAAAACTTAAGAGGAGTGATCCTCAATGTCCTATATGCAAGGCACATGCATATTCTTTTCACTAAACTGTATACTCTATCCATTGCATTCCATTGCTCCTTATATATTTTTAAACATTTGTTTCACGTTTTAAACAATAGTTTTTCTCAAAATGAAAATGTACATTGGTATTATTCTGAACATGTATGAACCCTTCAGTGTATGTTTCAATAACCCTAGGTTGAATGTTGTTTGGATTTTTGTTTTTTGTTTTTTGTTTTTGGGAGAAACAATGGAGGACGAAGGTAGTTAATAAAGTTGTCTTACAAGTTTTAATGATATAAGGTTGATAATTAGGTGGAGTTTTAAACCTTGTTTGCGTTTCGTATATGTTCCAGCCATGTGGCACACAAGTTCCAGGAATAGGAAGAGCCGAAAGAGATGCAATTTGTCGAGCTATGTGGCAATGGCACTCACAATGACTCTTGGGTAATGATGAGCTTGTAAGGTAACTAATGTTTTATGAGATACTTTAATCCTGGTTGAATCTAATTGACATTCCTTACTATTGGGTAAATTGCAAGATAAAAACTACGTTAATACCTAATTGATAAAGTAAATTCCACGTATGTTTTTCTATCCTTCAAACTTTTGTCTGTATCTTGTAGTGTAAATACTTTGAACATAACTTCATCTCTATTTCCATCAGAAGTGAGACATCCATTTTTTCCTTACTAAGATTACTCACATTTTACGGAAAAATATAAATGTTTCACTTATACAAGATACAAAGTTAAAGTTATTGTTCTAAGCATTTACATTATAAGATACAACCTAAAATTTGATTTAAGCATCCTAAATTCCCAAGTTTCTTCAATCCCAAGTGCAAATGGAGGCCAATAAGTTTCTTACAAAGGTTGTTATTATGCTACGGTAGAGTCAATAAGAAGCGTTGCATTCACCTAGAACTGACGAGTTAGTAAACACCCACTTCACGTAAGAAATATACTAGCTAACAACAAAAAATTACATATGTATTGTTTTGATAGTTTGGAAAATATTCAACATTATAAGAGAGAAATTGAATTAGAAATTAAATGATGTGAAATTTATCTAATATTCAATTTTGTTTATTTAGAGAAACTCAACGCAAACCATACCTAACTTTGAATTACACTTTGAAAACATCTGGTGAGAAAGGTTGTCACATCTTTAGTCAAAGACCCTTAGAAGATCTTAAAGATGGTAACAACTCTCATCAAGATATAAGTATTTTGATATTTTTCTACCTGAGATGGATGAGTAAGCCAAAAAATAACTCAACTTGATTCCTTGTTGTAAGTTTAGCATCAAGTCAAAAAAATTGTGCCCTTTGAGAATAGTCTCTCTAGGTCTGTTCGCCTCCTTTGGATGCCACTTTTGTCTTCTCCTCATTGGATTTGAAGTGACATCTTCTTTGTCCATCTCATTAATTAAAATTATGTCAAACTGTCTTTCCACAACAAAAGGCGCAATGCTATCTATAATTGTTGCACTGCCTCTTTTAAGTGCCACAGGGAAGGAGTTTTTATTGATACTTTACTGGAGCTGTTGTTTGGTATTAGGTAGATTTAACTTTTAATTATTTTGATTTTAGCTTCACCTGTATGAACCATAGAGGTGACTAAGCAGAATAATATTTTTTTCGTTCTACAAATTGAAAAGCCTTGTTTAAAAATTATAATAATTGTTACAAATGACAAAAATATGTTAATTGAACTTGAACATAAAATTCATAATGATAAGATGAAAGTGCCTAACACAACTTTTGCGTTCAATTTGGAAAAAGTTGAAGTAAAATATAAAGATAAAGAGTATGAAGGGATAGATACAAGAGGTGAGCGGACAGACCCGCAGTTGAAGTGAACGAAGAGTTGAATAGTGGAGGGTGACCCGGTAGGCACCTCTACCCAGTGAACAGTGCGTTGGGTGACCCGACCCGGTGAAGGGTGGGCACACCCAAATGACAGTTCGGGCAGGCTGCACGGTGATGCAGGCCGAGTTGTAAAATTTAACCGAATTTTGTGAGTTGAAACTCGGGGTTCCTCTCCAAGTGCTAATTTGACGTTAACTAAATATTGTCATTATTATTGTGGGCAAACTCATTCTCAGAGAGTTTCCCCTCCTGTTATTTATCTGCTGTGCAAATGTGTTGAAATAATAATGATGAAAGAAATGTGAATGTATGTTTTCCACTGTGCTTATGAATGTTATACTGAGAAAGTGAAAAATAAACTAAGTATGGAATGTTAGGCATAGTCCACACTTGAAAGTATTGGTGAAAATAAATCAGGTGGGGGTGTCGCACCCCCCTTCATGCGGTTGAAAGACTACCGCAAGGGTAGAGGCATGACAGGTGGTATCAGAGGTTTGTATTCTGCGGGCTTTGGTGATTCAGATTTATAGGTGAAGTGGTATGACTATTCATTGTGATTGTTGGTATCCAAGTTGATTCAGTGAAGCTTTGGGTTTTGAAGGCTGATGACTGTTGAAGGTGAAGCAGGTAACGAAGACTTGCCGAACGGATGAAGATGGTTGAAATGGCACTTCAAAAACTTAAAGACATGATTGATTATTGGAAAGAAGAAACACATAAATGCTACGAAGCTTTTGTACAAGAGTGGGAACCCTTGATACATATAGGAAGCAAGATAGCAAGTTTGCAAGAAGACTTGAATAATCTTCATGTGGAGACTGATGAACTCAAGGGAATTTATGAGGAGATCTAGCAAGGTGATCTTAGACTCCAAGAACTCATGAATGAAAGGGTTCGGTTGCGAGAGAAAATCACCATGGCAGAGGCTAAGGTAAAGAGGCTTGAGGACGAGATAAAGAAGGAATTTCTTGAGAGAAATACCATTGTGATAGAGCAAGAGGAGCTCAATTACATTGACATGCTTGGGGACTATCACTGAAACATACAACTAGATGTTCGAAGGCTTAGTTCACTTTGAGTGGAAGAAGTCAATGTGTGCTTGATTGGTACACTTAAGCAAGGCACTATGGAAGGTAAACCTGAAGGAGTTCAAGCATAACCAAGATCGAAGTGCTTAGATGAGCCAAACGGGGAAGTGAATTACCTTAAGAAGGAAGTCAGGTTGAAGCACAAGTCGATAGAATCTTTTGAGGTCGAGTTGTTGAAGAAGGTTGTTGAAGTAAGGCGCAAGATCAAGCCGAAAGAGGATGGGGATGCCTTGAAGCTGAGTTTTGTGTAGGTAACCGTATGTGGCAAGAGATTTGCAGCTTTGGTGGACATGGGAGCTACTCATAGTTTCCTTAGTAAGAAAGCAACAAAGTCTTTTGGGAAGAAAGCTAAAGTGGGAAGAGAGTGGAGTGCTTTCAAAGCAATAAACTCTACCATGAAAGCTGTGACTGGTGTAATGGAGAACACTTAGGTGAGAGTGGGTTCTTGGTTTGGAAAGTTGGACTTGAGGATCGTGGACTTGGATGATCATTCTATGGTGTTGTGGCAAGACCTTTTAAAGATTGCACAAGCCATACAATGGTGGACCGGGACATTCTTTTAATTACAGCTGAAGGGAGAACTTTGTTGGAACCGATGAATAGGAGGAGTTGCTTAGGGTATAGACCAAGGATGGCTTCTATGACTTTGTATACAAAAGATCCAAATTTGAAGCATGACAATGTGCAGCAAAGAGGACTTGGATGTATGACTCAAACAACAAAGGAGGGGAAGTTAGTAAACTTCATTGCAAGAGCTAGAAGGAAAGATGAGGGTGGAAAATCAATCTCACACATCTTGAGAAACTTGGCAGAAGCATCTTCTACTAAAGATATTCACAATGGAGTTGTGGATGAAGGAAGTTTGAACACTTCTTCGATGGTAGTGGTTGGGGAAGATTACACAGGCAGAGATCCGGCTAGCATAGTGGAGTTTTGCAGGTATGCCATGGGCATATATGACTTTCAGTTGATGAAAGACAAGCTTGGGAAGCTTGGTTGTACACATGAGGAGGTTGAGGTTGTGCACAAACACTTGAGCACGCAGCATCAATCAGATATATGGGTGGACGAGAGTCGGGGAGGGAGCTTCCTGGCCCTTCTTTCTTGATAAACAACCTTGGAGGTAGGTTGGTGCAGTGGCCTTAACACTTAGAAGGGCTGCACCACCTTAACAAGGGGCCTTGGGGATAAGGCTTCTTTATTTGACAGGTTGATGATGCTTGGATGGATGCGACTGCATAACAACACATTAGCATTAGCATCATGGACAACATGTTGCAGATGAGATGGGCACACCATGGATCTGAGCATGGATTATTTTGGATGGATTCTTGATTGAGTTGAGATTGTGATAGGATGATGAGAAACAACCAACAATGGCAGAGAGAAGGTACATTCTCACGGATTGAGCATTATGGTTGGATTAGCTACCCAACTAGTTCAATGACCTGGGGGCATGCAGTGCACCGAGTTTATGTCAGATAAATATCTTAGTTTTGACTAAGATGTTGTGTTGGATGGAGTATCGTGCAGAAGATTCACATGATGGATGACACATGATAGGGACAGTTGTATTATATATGTTGCAGGGTTGTTTGCAATATATGGACTGACAGGAAGTCATGGATTGACGAGAATTCCTGGTTATGGATTATGATGACATTGGAACAAAGTCAAGCCGTATGGGCATCTTGGGATGTTGGAGCTTGTGGTACTTTGTGACGATTGTTGATTGACAGTCTTGGCGACAGATGGTTGTTAAGGTGGAGAGTTGTCGAGGATGACAACCCATTTAAAGCGGGGGAGTATGTCAAGACCCGAGTCGTGACTCGCGATGTGCGAGGAGTTTGGTGAGTGCTCCCGGTTATGTGTGACGAGTTTGGTGAGCACTCTCCATTATGTGCGACGATCCAGGTGAGCGACAAGTCGACAATGCGACGAGTTGGCGAATGGGCGCGTCAGGTGCGACGAGTTGGCGAATGGGCGTGTCAGGTGCGACGTTTTGTTGGATGTTGGGACGAGTTGGCAAGGTGTGACGAGCCAACGGAGGTGTCGAAAAACTGATATCCGGGAATTCGACTAAGTATGGTGAACTTCATGTGAAGGCGCCTTATACCATGCGAGCTGGGCATGTGGACCCGGCGGGGCGACAGGCGAAGTGAGGGTAAACTGAGGTAATGAGTGGGCGAGCTGACCGAATGGATAGGTTGGCCTAGGCAAGCTAACCCACGATTCATCCACGACCTAGCATATATATGGGTAAGCATTGGATGGAGGAAAGATCATCGAAAAACCTTCAAGTCTAAGAAGGGCAAGCTAGGTGAAAGGAGCAAGATGCAGATTGGATGCATAAGGAAGAGTCGAAGTGCAGGCAGGTTCTAATATCGAAGCATGGAGCCGAAAGTGTGAAGTCGCAAAGTGTTGGGCGAGTCGGACTGCAAGTCAGGCCGACAGTTGAACCGCAGGCAGGCGGGCAGCGGACGAACCGCAGGCGAGTTGGCAACGGGATGGTCGAGCGCAGACAGGCCCGGTGGGCGGAAAAAGCCACAGGCGAGTAGCACGAGTTGGTGACAAGTGATTTTGGTTCGGCGCAGCGACAAGTAGGCCGGTGCGCCTGTTGACAAGTCGTGTGGGTTGTGTGAACGACCCGGGTGGGCGAGCGCCCGCGGTTGAATGAGCGGAGGTCCAGGGCGAGCGCAAGATGGTTGACACAGCTGAACAGTGTGCGGGTAGGCCGCGGGTGTGCGCCTGATGGGCGACACGCCAGGCAGAGCCGCATGGGGAGTTCGGTGGTGGAACGAGCGGGCGAGCAGACAGACCCGCGATTGAAGTGAACGAAGTGTTGAACGGTGGAGGGTGACCCAGTGGGCACCTCTGCCCGATGAATGGTGTGTTGGGCGACCCAACCCGGTGAAGGGCGGGCACACCTAAATGTCAGTTCGAGCAAGCTGCACGGTGGTGCAGGCCGAGTTGTAAAAGTTAACTGAGTTTTGTGAGTTGGAACTTGGGGTTCCTCTACAAGTGTTAATCTGATGTAAACTGAATATTGTGGGCAGACTCATTCTTAGGGAGTTGCCCCTCTCGTTATTTATCCATTGTGCAAATGTGTTGAAATAATAATGATGATGAAAGAAAAGTGAATGTATGTTTTCCACTGTGCTTATGAATGTTATACTTAGAAAGTGAAAAATAAACTATGTATGGAATGTTAGGTGTAGTCCACACTTGAAATTATTGGTGAAAAGAAATCGGGTGGTGGTGTCGCACCCCCCTTCGTGTAGTTGAAAGACTACCGCCATAGTATGGGCGTGACACAGGGGCATCTAAGTCGTCAAAATTACCTAGGGATCCCACCCGGACTGGGCTACACCAGCACTTAGCTGACTAGTTTTTTTAGCATGTCTCCCCTCTAGCGCAAGGTACAACCACCCCCTGCGAGGTTTGATCTCGAGTCGCCTTGCAAAGGAGGCCCATCGTCAACCGATTATGCTAGTGGGACTTGTCATTAAAAAAAAAAATAATAATAATATATATAATAATAAAAATAAAAATAATTAATTAATTAAATTATGTTTAATTTTATTTAATTAAATATTTTTATTTAATAAACGTAAAAATATAAATAATTATTTAATATTCACTTTTAAGGAAAATTAAAATTAGTATGTTTTTTTATAACAATTTGCACATGTATTATAAATAAATAATACATTTATTGATTCAACTTGAGTTTTTTAACAAAGCATTTCCAATTTATGTTTCTTAGTCTTTTTTCTTTTTAGCATAGCATATACACTATTGTTTTATAAATATGTGTTGCAAAGTATAATGGAAATATGAACATCATGTGCACATGTATTTATAAAAGATGGTACATTCATTTACGTAGTTTGAGTATTAAATCTTTTTATAGCCATATTTAAAAATAATAATATAGACATGATTAAATTTAGCAGATAATACTTTATATTGGGAAAAAAATCTTTAATTTCATCCTATTTTATTTTATGAACCAACATGTTATTTTATTTATTTATTAATGCAACTTTTCATTTATTTATATATTTTTAATTTCAAAAATATTTTATATGTTATATTTGTTGAAAAACTAACATAAATATTGTCAATTATATAATAGTAAATATATATTGAAACAAATCCATTATAAATAATGTTGAAATCAATTAAACATATAGAATTGGCAAATTAAAAATTTTACGTTATGTAAAAGTAAATTTTATATCTTTGGGTTAAATTTTAGTTACCTATTTTTGAAAAATCAAATCATTTGCCCATAGTAGATTCCACTATAATAAAATACTTAATGTCCATACAATAATATAAAATAATAAACCTTCAAAAAATTCCATTTTAAATTAAATAAAAAGTGTAATTTAAATTTTAAATATAATAAATTATTGTTATTTTAAATAAAGCCTATAATCTTAATTTTAAATATTAAATATTAATTAAAAAATATAGATTAAACTAATCTACATTATAACAAATTTTAATTAGTTATCTTAAAATCATTTTCAAATAACAATGATTCTAAATCACTATACTAAAACAAATCAATTCATTAATAATAAATATAATTAAATTTTAATATATAAATTTTTAATAAAAAAAAAAAAACTTAAAAAAAAAATATTTTCACACATATTATTTATTTTAACTAAATAAATTAACAGCAAGGGCAACAGGGACCCATGGAGGCACATGGAGGAGGGAGCTTCATTCCCTCCTACAGTAATGTGGTTTCAAACAGAGGAAGTGGAGGGAATAAGAACAAGCCTCTACAACCCCTGGAGGTCAAGAAAAAAAACACTGAAACTCAAAAGGCGGAAGGCAGCAAAACCCATGCAAATCAAGGGACCCATGAAGATGACTAATAGGAGGATAAAATGGAAGACAGAGGTTAGGGAATAGAGAACAAAGCCAAGATGGGGCCCTGTAAACCCAAGACCATAACTAAACCTCGGGTTATTCTAAATGATTCAGCTCTGCAAGCACACATGGATCACATGGCAAACTATGCCATCATTTACAAATTTATGGGAATCTGGTTGTCAAAGAAAGCATTGTACACCTGGATAAAATACAACTGGAAGCCAAAGGGGGAGTTAAATATACATCTTGGATCCAAAGGTTTTTTTACAGTGGTGTTCACGAACATGGAAGACAAAGATAGGATTTTTGAAGGAGGACCATACTTCTTTGCAGCTACTGGTCTCTATATGCGGCCATAGAAGATGAACTTTGTGCCAAAACGAGAAACCTTCACTTCGGTACCGGTATGGATTAGACTCTACTCCTTACCTTTAGATTACTAGATGTCGGAGTCTTTAAAAGCTATAGGCAATAAATTAGGTCATTTATTAAAAATTTCAGAGGCAACTCTATGGGGAAAATATACCTCCTATGCCCATATATGTGTGGAGATGAACCTATCAGGAGCCCTTCCAGATGAGGTCATTCTAGAAGTCTATGACGAGGAATGGGTTGAAACAATTGACTATGAACATATCCCGTTCAGATGTCACAAATGTCATGAGAATGGGCACCTATCTAGATATTGTCCTCTTAATAGAAGGGAGGAATACCTAAACACCAGCAAAGGGAAAGATCAAATAGGTTTCACCAAAGTGAGAGGAAAAGGAAAAGGAGGGGGAAGGAATACACAAAAGAACCCTATTTCGAATGATAACAAAACAAGAAGTTACAACAATTTTGAGATCTTAGGAGGAAAAGAAATAGATGGAGGTGATCAAGAGAGTACAGAGAATCAGTCAGCAAGGGGGAAAAGAAAAGAGACCAGCATGGAGTTCACTCAGGAACAGAATGAACACACGAAGAACCCTTTGAGTACCATGGAAATAGAAAAATACTAGGAAATGACTCAAAGTGAAAGTGGTACAGAGGACCAAGACTTACAGGAGATCCTAGAAAGGGAGAACCTAGAGCTGGAAAAGTTTCTAGAACAAGGAGGAAACATGGGAATAAACTCCATCCCTCAGGAGGATGTGGACAAGGTACAACAGATATTCCTTAACAAGTCACATCAATCAACTGTAGGAGTCAAAAGAGGACATGATAACCAGGAAAATAAAGGGACTTCCTCAATAGGATTAATAACAGGAAAACTAACAAAAAATCCAGACAAGAGGAGGGGAGGAAAATGACAAAAATAACTACTTCTGGAGTGTGGAAAACTCATGATTAACTCAGGAAGGATGAAAGACCTTTCCAATTACTCCTTTAAAACCCCATCTCGATGAAAATCACAACCTGGAACATTAGAGGACTAGGGAGCAGAAGAAAACGGACGAATCTAGGTAATAGGATCAGAGAGGAAAAACCTGACATAGTATTCATACAGGAAACAAAATGCTCAGTGCGGAAGATCCGCGAAAAACATAGCAAATGGTTAAATAGATATGAATACCTTGAAATTAAGGCAAATAAATCTGTTGGTGGCATTCTCGCTCTATGGGATCCACAAAAATTTAGTGTGATTAATGCAAATGCATGCAGACATCACCTTTCTTTGATTTTCCAACCGGTGGGTGACAGACAATGTTACATGATCACCAATGTCTATGGTCCACAGCCAATGGAGGACAAAATTTGACTCCTCACAACACTGGAGGATATGAAGAAGAGATACCCAGCCCTACCCTGGATTCTTGGAGGTGATTTTAACACGAGAAAATCACTCACGGAGAAGAAAGGAGGAACTAGAACACTTGGTAGAGATTCAGTTGCCTTCCAGAACTTCATCACCAATATGAAATTGGTTGATATGGAAACAAGCAATGGAATCTTTACTTGGAATAACAAAAGAGGGATCCTTATCCAAGTAGCCTCAAAGTTGGACATATTTATTATTTCAGAGGAACTTCTTCTCATGGGAAGCAGCGTGACTGCGCTCATACTACATTTTGGAGGTTCAGATCACTGGTCTATCCAATTGGAAGCTTCTCTTTTTGGTAAACCAAGGAACTCCCCCTTCAAGTTTGAGAACGCTTAGCTCACACATTCAAATTTCCTCACAAACATCGAAAAATGGTGGAAGGAAGAGCTACACATTCAAGGTACAAAGATGTTCCTTCTACATTGTAGGCTTAAACACATTAAAGGTAGACTCAAAGAGTGGAATAAAAAGGAATTTGGTAATATCTTCAAAGCTAAAGGAGATGTGGAAAAGAAACTAAAGGAAATAAACCATATTCTTATCACAGAAGGCTATATAGATGAAGGGAAAGAGATGGTAGAGTCACTCCAGCATGAATGGGAAAACAGATGTCTTCAAGAGGAAATATTTTGGAGATAGAAATCTAGAGTACAATGGATTAAGGTAGGGGAGAGAAACACCAAATTCTTTCACAAATCCACCATAGCTCATAGAAACAACAATAGAATTGTGAAACTTACAGATCAACATGGAATAGAAAGAAACACTCATGAAGAGATGGAAAAGGTTATAGTCGAACATTTTCAGAAAATTGTTGAGCAAACCTCGGAAGACAGATACCAGTTTACAAAAAGATTTACTCAGTACATTCTTAAATTGGTTACCAGAGAAGATAATTACAATCTCAACAAACTAGTAACAGAGGAAGAAATTGAAGAAGTCGTTAAAGAGATGCACAATGGGAAAGCACTAGGCCCGGATGACTTCAATGTGGACTTTTTCAAAGCTTGTTGGAGGATAGTAAAACATGACCTCCTGGAGGTAGTGGAAGACTCTCGACGATTTAAGATAGTCTTAAAGGTGCTCAATGAATCTTTCATAGCCTTAATCCCCAAACAGGAAAAGGCCACCTCTCCAGACAGATTTAGACCTATAGCATTATGCAATGTGGTATACAAAATAATATCCAAAGTAATTGCCAACCGTCTCAAACCACTCCTCCCAACCCTTGTATCAGAGGAGAAAACGGGCTATGTGGAAGGAAGACAAATTCTTAATAACATAATACAAGCACATGAAATGGTTCATTCACTCATTACCAATAAACATGCAGGCATGATAATTCAGCTGGACTTAGCAAAGGCCTATGAAAAACTTAGCTGGTCGTACATAAGAGCCTATGGCTTTGATTACAATTGTGTTAAATGGGTTATGGCGCTAGTTACCACTGCCAACTGTTCAATTCTTCGAAATGGCTCTCCCTCCAAAACCTTCAAGCCTTCTAGAGGTCTCAGGCAAGGCAATCCTCTTTCTCCTTTCCTTTTCATTCTAATGATGGAAGGGTTAGGGAGAGGGATCAGAGCTACTAAGGAGGAAGGGAGAATATAGGGTCTGAGACTCACTCAAAGTGGGGACACAGTGACACATCAACAATTTGTGGATGATACTATGCTTCAAGGCACACCCACTGTCAAGGAAGCCAAAGCATTCAAGAAGATTTTGAGTGAGTTTGCTAGGGAAACAAGCACAGAGGTAAGTATTACTAAATCAAAGATTTTCTTTTTCAATACAGATATTTCAATATAAAGAAATCTTTCTAGAATTTTGGGCTTTCAAAGGGAGTCACTGCTTGTGAAATACTTGGGAGTTCCCCTCAATGAAAAACCACTACACAAGGATATCTGGGAGCCTGTTCTAAATAAGCTAAAGGATAAGATTAGCAAATGGACAAATAGAGCACTAAATCTAGCGGGGAGACTAATTCTCACTAAGGCTATCCTCCAAAGTATCCCTATCTATATGCTATCAGCCATTTTGGCACCAATTGGTGTAATTACAAACATAAGAAACATTCAGAGAGACTTTCTCTGGTGAAAGGTGAAGAAAAGAAGAAATGGGCCCTTGTGGCATGGGACAGGGTATGCAAACCAAAGTCCCATGGTGGCTTGGGTCTTCATGACCCAGGAATTCTTAACAGAGTTCTTGGTGCCAAAATTTGGTGGAGATGGCTAAAGGAAATACAAGCCCCCTAGGAAAAACTATGGAAGCAAAAACATGCAAGAGATTGGCAGGAGAAGAACCTCATCAGAATGATAGGACAAGTAAAAGGTTATACAATTTGGAATAGGACATGGGAGAACAAGGCCGTAGTCCAAAATCACAGTTTCTGGGAGATCATAAATGGAAATCTGGCCTGGTTCTAGGAGGATAATTGGCAGCAGGAGGACAATCTCCGAAGTGAAGAATTAGTAGACATTCACACCGATACCATCAACAAAGGATTAAGGAGGGTAAGTGACTATTAGGACCAATCAAGGAACAATGGGAAATGGAGAACATGGAAACTTCCAGATTACAGTGGAATGGGCATGTTGCATACTCAAGCTATAGCCCTTAAATGTCTTTTAGACAAGAGGCAAATCTTAAACTCAACCTCAGACGATCAACTAAGATGGGGAAAGAACAAGGTAGGTCTCTTCAACCTTAAGGAGGCCAAAAGGATAGATTGAAGGCTTAACCTTCCGAACACTAATAAGACATGGAAAGAACTCTAGGATAATCCTCATTGGATGAAAGTCAAATTGTTCAAGTGGCTAGTTCAACAAGGCAAGATTCTGACATGGGACAACCTAAGAAAAAGAGGCTTTGTTGACCCCTCAAGATGTCACCTATGTAGACAACAGGAAGAAACTAAAAATCATCTCCTGAATAGATGCACTTTCACTACAATACTTTGGGATTGGGTTGGAGAAGTCTTCGAGCAGATAGACAAAAATGTAAATGATATCATTGCTACTTTGAAAAAATGGTAGAATTTTTTTTCGGATAATGAGATCATTAACTTTGCCTAGATGTTGACTCCAAGATCCATAATCTAGAATGTTTGGAAGGAGCGCAACAACAATATTTTCAAGGATAAAGTGAGTCCTGTGAGCAGCACCCTTAAGCTAATCCTTAAAAAACTCAAAGAGACTATTCATATCCTGGGAGGTGTAGCTACTGGCAAACCCATCAGTCAAAGAGAGGCTAGAATACTGTAGAATTTAGAGCTCAAGGATCATTCCCCTCAGGGTTATATGTAGATCAACAAGAATACCTCAGCAGAAAAGGCTTCATGGCAACCCCCTTTACATGGATTTTTAAAATTTAACATTGATGGGTCCTCAAAAGGGAATCCGAGAGAAGCAGGTTATGGAGGGGTCATGAGGGATGAGGAAGGAAACATACAAGTCATCTTCCACAATTATCTAGGAAAAGCATCCAACAATATGGCTGAGCTCATGGAGATGGAATTATGCCTGGAAATACTGCTCAAGTACAACATTCACAATGTCATCATTGAGGCTGATTCAGAATTAGTCATTAATTCGGTGAAGAGGATAAATGCTAGCGCTACACCAAAGAAAATCTTAGGATACTGGAATCTTCTGCAAATCTACCAAAGAATCCAAGCACACCTACGAATGCTGAGAACTCTTAGGTTGGTGCATGTCTGCAGGGAAGTCAGAAAAGTTGTGAACTAGTTTGCCAATGAGGGGGTACGAAGCAAGCATATTGACTTGTGTTGCTGGTGGGAGGAGGTAACGGATGACAGGTTGAAGGAGTAATTTTCATCCTGGGTCCTTAGCGACAAATAAAAGTATCAAGAAAAATCAAGAGAAAGAATTTTACTTCATGAAAACGATAGATGAGTTCACTTCAAATGGCCTATCAGCAGAGATGCACTGTCGGTTTTCTAAGGGAGCTTCTAGAAACAAAGGTAGTAATTGAGATAGAAGATATCTATTCACAGGAGGAGTGATTCCATGGGAGGCGAATGCCAAAGAGGCCACCCTTCCGGCTATGTCTTCCTCGGGCAATGCCTCAATGGAAGAGATTAGTGGGGTCAAAAACTACCCGAGACATACCACCTGCTTCGGGCGATCTCTGATCTGGGAAAAGTTTTCCCAAAAGAAAAGCGATGCCATTCAGTAGGCGACGTGTGGAGGTGGATGGACAGTGATTATCTACTTCATCGCTGGGTATTTCGTGAGCAGTTGTGTGGTCCGATTTAGTCTATGGCTGTTAGATCTAGAGAGGGAAGATCAACGGCCACCTTTTGGTGTGCAAGTTGGTGGAGCCAAAAGGATAAAACCACTAATGGTTTACCACCTTCATCAGGTGCCTTCCAAACCAAAGACGGTTTTAATGAAAAGTCAACGATTCCACTCAGGAAGCAACATGTGGCAGAGGACCGAAAAAGCAAACTGCCTTCATCGCGCAGTATTTAGTGGGATTTTTAAGCTACACGATGCGGACTCCAGTCGTTGGATCAGAAAGGAAATATCAACGGTCAACGTTGATCATGCAACTTTAGGGTATTTCGAGAGCAGTTGTGTGGTCCAATTTGGTCTGTGGTCGTCAGATCTGGAGAGGGAAGATCAACGACCACCTTTTGGTGTGCAAGTTGGTGGGGCCAAAAGGATAAAACCACTAATGGTTTACCACCTTCATTGGGCACCTTCCAAACCAAAGACGGTATTAATGAAAAGCCAGCGATTCCACTCAAGAAGCAACACATGGTGGAGGACCGAAAAAGCAAACTACCTTCATCGCGTGGTATTCAACGGGATTTTTAAGCCGAGTGATATGGACTCCAGCCGTTGGATCAGAAGGAGAAGATCAACAGTCAGCATTGATCGTACATCTTTAAGGTTTTTTGGGGGCTTCACCCCTATGCGGGTTAAATATTGACCATCGTATTATTAGAAGACAAATCTTCGATCGGTTTTGGGTAGCAGACTTCGGATCCACTTGCCCGCTCTTGGTTCCAAGGCAGTCTAGGCCTTGTCTCTGTTTGATTTTTGGAGGGTTTTTTTGGGTACTTAGGGTAGCTTCACTCCCCCTTTATGGGAGTTTGTGCCTCATGGCATATGTTGTAACATGTGTATAATATTTTTTTACCTAAGTTAATAGAAGGACTGTCTCTTGCTTAAGCAAAAAAAAAAATAACATACCATCGCATAATCCTTATTTATTTATATATATAAGCATTATTGATCATCTGAATAATAATCACGTGATTTCTTTATTATACAACCAAATCATTTTACATTAGTTCCTTTAGTGTTATTTCATCGTGATAAGCACATTGCCTTGCTCTAATATAAAGTAAATTCACTCAAGGAGAGTAATCCCCATCTATTGAAAATCAATATAACTACCCATAAATTTCGTTATAAATTAATACTTCATAGTTAAGGTTTTGATGATGTGAATAATTTAGATTTGAAATTTCCAGATCCATTACATTGTTTTATTTAAGTCGATGAGCCACATTTTATGACTCGGAACAATGACCTAAATAAAACAATGTGATGAATATGGAACAATGATTTAAATAAAACAATGTGATGAATATGGAAGTCTTAAATCTAAAATCATTATTATAATTTTGATTTTAGGAAAAATGAAAGAATTAAATTAACACAATATTATTATATATTAATCAATAAATTTATGTTTCAGATGTTATATCTTAAAAGTTTGTTTA
>APFE030208815.1:33693-74320 GCA_000404065.3 Pinus taeda
ATATGCAACATGAAAATTATAAGCTAACCGCATGAACCAAAATTATGCATGGGGGAGTCTAGTCCTTTTGTTCCTCAGAGGCAGATGTGATAGGAGCAGGGTCTTCAGTAGTAGCCCCTGGCATGCCATACAGGTCCAAAATGCAAGGGTTGTGGTGGTCAATCCTGCCCATCCTAGTCCTATTTGTGTAGTTGGAAAAAAAAAATCTCCATGTCTTTCTTGTAATTCAACAGTCCTTGGACTATCACTGCCATCCCCACAAAAATTTGCTCCATCTCCTTACCAAGTAGACTCTTCGTTAGGTAGTACAGGTAGAGTGTTTGTTTAAATTGTGTGATTCTCCCTCTAGTATTCCCTAGATCTGGAACAAGCATTCTCCAATTGTCCAACTCTTCCTTAGTCTCGCTTTCTTGCTTTACCTCCTCTTTCGAATCTTCTAGTAATTTCCAAATGCCCACATTTGTCCCGTCACATTATGTCATTGTTGCCTCAGCGATGAGGTGCTCTATAGATTTACAACCCTTGCGAGCTTTCGATGTGCTTGACCCCTTGTCTATTCAGGGGGTCAGGCCTCTCCTGCCACATCCGCTTGCCCTTACTGCTTGGGCCTTGACCTGTTTAGCAGAGCCTTGATGACACCCAGAAGAAGTTAGATTCGTCAAACTTTTCTTAACACGCCACCTTATCCAAACATGAATTTCCTCTCCTCTATACTTTTTTGCATGTGTGCAGGGGAATCCCAAAGCCCGCAGATACCAAGGGGGGGTCTCAGTCTCTTACCCCAGGGCCCATCATTATACCCATCCCCCTTACTATGGATCATATGTCAGTCATCCCACTGTGTCTCAAGCCGAGCCCGTAGGTCTTTCCTAAATCTAGCAGGATGCTTGCAGTGATTCTGTCTTCTTGCACCCTCAACCCATAGAGATATGTCATGACCTTGCTTGTCTCTCCGATAATTTTGCCACACAGGGTTCCTAGCTTTGCATATAGTGCCATACAGGTTCCATCTCTCCCAGTGGTTTCTCTGTGAGCCACTGCTATGGTTGTAACCCCATCCCCCTACCCTCAGCTCTTCCCTACCTCTCTCTACAACTCCTAGCCCCCCTAGAATTATAGTGCCTCTATCCCATGTCCCCTTAGCCTTAAAAACTAAGTTTTGACCCACATAGCCCCGCAGTCCACTTTCACCCCCTCCCCACCTGCAGCCATGGTTCTAGTCCAAATAGAAGAAAATATATATGCAAAACCATGCCATGGCTTGCAATTGTCGCCCCCATTACCACCCATAAAATTCTATTCCCCATTGCATCAGACACTTTCCCCTCCCTTTTCCCCAGCAGAACGCCAACCAAAACATAGATTCAATATTGAGGCAAGGCCAAATTACATACCCAGATTTACGCATCTGTCCACGACTAAGGTTCTGCTCTTCCTGTCAACCTTCCCCATCTCTATATCGGCACCCTTCTCCATAGCCTTTCTCACCTGCCCTGCACGTCGAATAACCTTGCTTCCTCCACCGCCTTTCTCACCTACCCTGCATGTCGAATAACCTTGCTTCCTCCCTTCCCCGCCACCTTTCCCACTTACCAAACATGCATTCATTCCGAAGAACACCGCACCCCCTGCCTTGAGCATGTCGGGGGTGGCAATGATTATGGCCCGAGTACTACACATTTGCACCCAGCCTGGCCTGACTGACACGACCCACATCCCGATTGGGGGATTAAATAGGTATATTTGAATTGAATACATTTTTGTGTTAAATTTTAATATTAAAAAAACTAGGATGATATTAACACTTTAAGGCCTTATAACATATATAATAGATTTAGTTTAATTAACGACAATACAATTTGTAGTGAGATTGCTATTTCTTGCTGTTTACAATACACCTTTGACTATATATACAATATGCTTAGCCTAATTAAGAACAATACAATTTGTAGTGAGATTGCTATTTGTTATTGTTTACCATACATCTTTCAATGTATATATAATATGCTTAGTCTAATTAATAGCAATACAAATTGTAGTGAGATTGTTATTTCTTGTTGTTTACAATACGCTTTTGAATGAATAAATGAATTCAACATGTGGAAAAAGCTTGAGGTACTTGATCTTTGGAAATTAGACAACTTGAACTTATTATTTTTAAAAATAGGATTTTGAAAAAAAAAACCACAAAAAATGCTTGAAAAGGGGTCATTTCTTCTATTAGTTAGACTACCAATATATAATATATTCAAGATAATAAAAAATGAGAAACATCAATTATATAATTTTTAATAATTTTAATATGCAATTAATTATCAATTTGTTTTTAAAAAACAAGTGCTATAATGGTAGTGGATCTCTCCTTTGAGATAAAAGTGTTTACTTTGACTATAGAACAAAAAGTATTCACTACTTAATCAATTTGATATGGATCAATGATTGGTTCCAGGGTATAAATTTGACAGCCACTCCTACTTGTCACGTAATTTTTTTATGACGAATTTCTTCTTAAAATTCCCCCTTTGATTTTTATTTTAACCCATCATATAAATATCATGTATTATGTGTTTTTTCTATTTTTTGTTTTGTTTTGAATGTAATTGTTTTTTTGTTAATATAAGTTTTGTGTTTCATGCTAGTAAATTTTTTAATATGGCATCACCATAAAATAAGTTTCAACCAAGTAACACAATATGTATATTTTTTATATTACTTTAAAAAGATCAAACATATTCATCCATGTTCAACCCTAATGCTAAACTAGTTAAAAGTTTAAAAGATTTGATAAGAGCATATGCATATTTCTCAATGATATCATACCTTAGCTCAGCATCTCTTAAGGTTTTGCTGAAGAATGCCACTGGATGCTCTGAGCCTTCCTCATTTGCTTGCATTAAAACTGCTGCAAGGGTGTCCAATGAGGCAAATGAAAATATATGGAACTCCTTGCTGTAATATGGATTGCTTAAAGTAGGAGCTTCCATAATGGCTTTCTTAATGGACTCAAAGGATCTTCTTGTTGCAACAGTCCATTTGAGCTTTGACCCCTTTTTCAACATGGAGGTAATGTGTTTTACAAGTTCTGCAAAATTCAGGATGAACCTCCTTACAAAATTTATTTTTCCCAAAAAGGACTGGATATGTTTCTTTGATCTTGGGACAGACAAGGTTTGTATTGCTTTTACTCTTTCTGGGTCAATTCAGACACCTGCAGCAGAAACAACATGTCCTAACAACCTACCTTCTTTTAAAGCAAATTGTGACTTTTTAGGATTGACTGAAATCCCAAACCTTCTGCACTTCAGGAACACTTTCTTCAAATGTTGCAAATGGTCATGATGGCTGCTGGAGTATACTATTATATCATCTAGGTAGATGAGGACAAACTTATCCTTCTCTCCCACAAATGTTATATCCATAGCTCTCTGAAAGGTGGCTCCAGCATTCATCAACCCAAAAGGCATCTTGGAGTACATAAAAGTACCCCAAGGAGTGGTGAATGCAGTCTTCTCTTGGTCATTTGGATGTACAACAACCTAATTATACCCTGAAAATCCATCCAGGAAAGACATAACTTTGGCTCTTGAGACCTTCTTTAGCAAATGCTCCATCTTGGGTAGAGGGTAGTTGTCTTTCTTAGAGCATTTATTTAAGTTTGTGAAATCAACATAGAGGCTGATTTCTCCACTTTTCTTCCTCACCACTACCAAATTGGCTACCCAATTTGAATATCTGAGAGGGACTATGATTTTGGCAACCAATAACTACTTGATTTCTTTTTCAATCAGAGGAAGGAGCAAAGGATTTATTGGTCTCAACTTCTCCTTGAAAGGGATGGTGTCTTTCTCTAAAGGAATTTTATGCTGGATGATATTTTTTTCATATGTTTTTAGGTCACTATATTCCCAGGCAAAGACATCAACAAATTGCTTCATTAAATTTCAGTATTTAGCACATTGGGTAGCAGATATATGGGTGGACAGATTTACATATCTTGGATGATCTGGACTCCCTATGTTATGCTTACAGACTGCAGATTGGTCTTCTTTTTGGGCAGCCTTATAAGGCACATAATTTTGGTCAAACAACCTTTCTAAAGGAACTAGACCCTTAGGTATATGATTGTTGGGCAATTGGACAATGATATCTTTACCAATTCTATTTCTAAGTTGGGATTGGGGGCTTTCTTCCAAGGCTTCATTCTCTTGGTCAATTTGCATTTCAGAGAATTCACCAATGACTTGCAGAAACCTATTCACTTCATCATCAGCTTCAAAAAATTTCCAATGCTGGACATTATCAGGCAAGGATGGTCTATATTTCATTTGGACTATATAAACAAGTTTGGGAGGCATGGGTGGGATAAACATGCTAGCAGACACAGCAAGGGAATCAGCAAGCTGATTTCTAACTCTAGGGATATATGAGATACAAAAACTGTCAAAAGAGTCTTTGAGTCTCCATACCTCATCTCTGTATGCTTTCAGCCTTGGGTGCTTTGCTTGAAAAGTTTTGTTTACTTGCTGAATGATAAGATCAGCATCTCCAAACACCTTTATGTTTCTGATTCCTCTGCCTTTTGCTGCGTTAAGACCCAATATCAGAGCCTCATACTCTGCTATATTGTTGGTGACTTGGAAGGCCAACTTAAAAGATAGATGTGTTCTTTCTTGTTTTGGAGATATCAGCACCACCCCTGCTCCTGCAGTCTCCCTTGAACATGCTCCATCAAAGAACATTTCCCAGACCTGACTTCCTAGCTCTCCCTCGGCCTGGATTATTGGTTTCTTTAACTACAATAAGGCCTTTTGGGATTCTTCTATCTGGAGAATACATGCTCCAAAATGAGTGTTCACAGCATAAATGGGATGATTAGAAGGATTATTCTCATCACTGATGATGTATGCTAGTTGTGCTTCTCTGTATAATCTCCTGCTTTCTCCTCCAAAAATCGGGATAGTGGCATAAGATAAATCATTTTGTAGTGTCCCACCTAGTCTCTTAATCCACCCTCTGGACACCAGCATGCCAAACTTAGGAGGGATATCTGCCACCACAATAACCATCATCATGCTCTTCATGGGCAGTTGAGTTAGGGTAATGGCTAGGTTTTTGATCAATCCTAGGCATTTTACTTTCCTTGAATCAAAAGAGAATAAATCATGATATGTTCTGGTGATATCAAGGCCTAACTCTTCCATGACACCTTTTGGCATCAGATTGTGGCTAGCCCCCCTATCTAGTAGGCAGTTGTGGAGGATTTTGTCATGAATGGTCAAGGAGACATAAAATGATGGAGAATTATCATCAGTAGTTTCGGTCATTGGGCTAAGCACAACTGCAGGCTTATCATATTGCAAATTGACATAGTCAGTGGAGGTTTGTGTGGCTTTCAGCTCAAGGGCCTCAAGGATAGGCTTCCTAAACACTTCACTCTTTAAAAGTTCTAACAGAGGTACAAATATTTTTAACTTCTGGACTTCTGATTCAAAGCTGAAAGGGGAAGGGGACTTGTCAGGTCCTCTTACCTCTTGAGCTGGTGCTTGGAGGATGACTAGGTCAACTACTGGTCTTTTTTGTCTGGTATGCTGTGACTCTATTGGGACAACATTTTTTTGGGTAGGATTCTCCTTGACATTGTTTGCTTTTAACCTCAAACTATATCTTTGCTGCTCATCAGTTTGTAGAACAACCGCTCTATCCCACCTTTGACTGTTTTGGTCTTGCAGCAATGATTCTTCGTAGGTAGCCAATGTAAAAAAGGCAACATTGCCTTTATTTTCCATGCAATGAATTTCATCCTCTTCTTCAAAATGCTCCTCCTCCATGACTATGTTTTGAAAACGAGCCTTAAATTTCTGTTCTTCATTTTCTTCTTTACCCCTCTGAATGATTTTCAATTGTTCATTTGCTCTTCTAAATGGATTTGGATTTCTTGGAGCAAATGTGTTTGCAAGCCTTGCCTTCCCAAAGTTCTGCTCAACCTTCAACTTAGATATCTCAGCAGCAAATGACACTATCATTCTAGCCATTTTGTCTAACTTAGGTTCTGAAGATGAAGCAGAGGAAGAAGAAGCCTCACCTCTCTACCTCCTTTTGTCAGCATGACTTTTGAGATTTTCCGCAACAATGATATTCGACTCCACCTCTAAAGCTGCATCTTGCATATCAGATAGAGTGGCACATCTTCTTTCTCTTAAGAGTAGGCAAAAATCAAAGTCAAAAGCATTGGCATAGGTGAGTTTGGCAAAGGTGGGGGTAGGCTTTACTTCAGCTGGTATCTTACAATACATACGATTGAATCTTTTATTAAAATCAGGGAAAGATTCCCCATTTTCCCTCTTGAGGTTTCCAAACTCAGTATGGTAATATAGCAAGTCTTTTTTATCCCCCCATTGTTTCAAAAATACATCGTCTAATGCTTCAATGTCTGCTATAGACCTAGGGACTAACTCTCTGAACCACTTTCTAGCCTCTCCATCAAGGCTCTGGACAAATACTCTCATCCACACATCATCCTCACTGATATCCAGGTTGTCAGCATAACTATAAAAAGATTCGAGGTGTTCTTCAGCTGTTACCCCCTCTATACTAGTGAACTTAGGCATGTATTTCTGGTATTCTCCTACAGGCATGGCATTCAAAGGAATAGGCATTACCAAGGGTCCATATCTAGCAGCTATGATTCTTTCCATCTTTGTAGGTGCTTGCTGGCCTGCCATGACTGGGGTAGGTGGAAGGATATTAATAGATTGAATGGTAGAAAGCAATGAAATAGATGACAGAGACAAGGGAATATGATGAACTGTATGGGAGGCTTTCTTTGGACTAAGATCCAAAGGGGAACTAAATGAACAAGGAGCTTTATGAATCTCTAAGGGTATTTATTCACTAACAATATTAGGCTCTGTATCTTCAAACTCTATATTCTCAGCTATAGGCCTTTCTTGCAGAGATACATAAGGGTTTTTAGACTTACCTGATCCTGATGCTCCTCTCTGTGATGTTTTCTTTGGCTTAACAACCTTCTCAGGGTCAGGCACTAGGTCAGCTGGTGATTTCTGAGGATTTCTCCAGGTATGCCTCACAAACTAAGCCAGAACTGTAATGTGGAGTCGCCACTAGGTTGATCCTCCAGTAGAGTCGCCAGATAGATGATTACAACCAGAAATGTGTCCAAACTTTTTCTATCATCAAATCTGGAATTGTGTCGTTCTCCTAGGGAAGCTGAGCTTCAATCTCCTCTCCCCAGCAATGATGCAAATTAATGTTATCACCCCAAGAAACTCTCCTAGGTTGTAGCTCGGAGATGCTCGAGACATTGTTAATTCAACTTAATGTTGCAGATGGATGAATGGAAGGAATGATGCTTGTTCAAGCCAGATAACCCCTCCTACTTTGCTTCACTCCAAACATGTGTGAACACCCCCAGACTACAAGGATTTAGACCACCAATTACTCACACTTAAGGATTGGGTGAATATGGAGAATAATGACCACACCAGCAGATGCACAAGACCTTGTGATGGCCAGCTGCAACCAGTAAAGAGGTCTACAAATCTAACTCCCTAATGCACAAATAGGATGACAACTCTCTAGAATTAAGTGAAAAGAAACTTGAATAACACATTCACTGATACATACAAGATTCTAACACAGAGGTAGGATGACAACTCCTCTAATGCTAAACATCAATAGTTTAAGAGAACTACATAACAGGCACAGCCTAGAACAGAATAGGAATGGAAAGTAAGAAATTAACAGCAAAAGAAGCTTGTATTAGCTGAAAATGAAGACGAGACGCAACAAGTATCCAAGCAGTTACAGTCTCCAGAAGTTGAACCTTACATCAAACAACAACCATCAACCCTGATTACATCTTGTTTCTAGGTATGTATAGAGTTTCGTTACAAAGGCACTCGACCATTCTAGGTCTGGAAGGGTCATAATTGACCACCAACTGCTTTAACTGCCCGATGGAGTCTCTGGTGAAAATTTCCTGCTTTAATCAATAAATCCGATCTTCTCAGGTGCTCTGCTATCATTCTTGGTTGGTTGGAGTGTCATATGGAATGGAGTCCCATAATTGTTAAATACATTTGCTTGATCGAGCTCTGTACTTTTTCTTCTCGGCCCTACTATCTCTTGAATGTGGTTGTTGAGGAACTGTTGCAATTAGTATCGAAGACCAGTTATCTTCATCCTTCGGGAGCACGGACTGATCAAAGGTCACGTACTGCATGGAAAATGGACGAACAAGATTGGCCATCGGATTGAGCAGATGGACGGCGGGTATGACTTGGCGGGGAGTACCGAGGGATATGAAAGCAAAGTGAACGCAGGCCGTTGGATCTCGGGCGGACAGAGCCAATGGTCATTGGGCTTCGAAGATGAGCAGGCGTTACCAAGCGGGAGAATGGGTTTGAGCGGTAAGTGGTATTGCTTGCACCGCCGTTGGGGGTTGGGCAGTAAACGTACAATGGCGTGTGATACCACTCGGAGGGTGACGCGTGGCAGTGGAAACTACTCTTGATCGCAGGTTAACGGGTTGTCATTTCGCGGGTGCAGGAAGAGCGAACGTCATCCGATCATGGCAGAGGTGATCGGGCAGTGGGGAAACAAACGGGAAGGTTATTCATTGAATGCAACAAGGGAATTGTTGGATCGGGATGCGGCGATCAACGACTATGATTTAAAGGTGACTTTGGGTTACAGAGGCGCAAGGTCATGTGGTGGCGGGGCTATGGGGCTTTAAACTTAGCGCTTTGGGGCTTGAAGAAACAGGGGCTTATGCTGAGTTTTGGAGGAAAAGCATAGATAGTAGGGTTGAGGGAGAGTAGGTGGAATGAAGGAGAAGAAGGAAGATGACTGTTGTGAGCTTTCTTTTGAGCATAAACACATGACCAAGCTTGTATTTGGCCCTCCAAATATCAAGATATGTAGCAGAGCTAATAGGATGGACTGGCTAGGATGGGGGTGCCAACAGAACTTGGAAGGTGTGTGACTGCACAAAAGGGGGTCACTGGATTACCCGAGGGACTGTGTAGTAGAGAAGGGAAGCTCAGGGATATATTTTTTGGTCATTAGCATTTCTAGATGGAATCAAATGCACATTGGGAGTGTTCCCTAGAAGAATGAGCTGATAACTGTTCACTGAGAGGACAAGTGGCACAGGACTATAACACTAGATATTAAATGTAGATTTGATCTTGCAGTGGATTCTGCACTTCCTAGGAAGGAGGTGAATCCTAGTATTACTTTGAGGGTGGAGGTGTGAGCCTATAGATTCCCTCATTGTGGATGTATGCATTGTATCCTTTTATTTGCTGGCTGAGAAAATGTGTATATTATTGTAAATACTATATCGAGTTGTTTTATAAAGCTCCATAGACAGTATGATTATTTGTTGGGTGAAGAAAATGTGTATGTGTGTATATGCGGTTATTATTGTAAATATTGTAATGAGTTGTGTTATAAATATCCTGTAACCGATATATTTTTCATGTTTTAGCAAATGGTCATTGTAAATATTGCAATGAGATATGTTATAAAGCTCCATGGGTAGTATGTTTTGTTTTTAGTAGTCTTACTAGTTATATGTGTCATTGAACACTAAGGACGTTGTCCCCCCAAGGGGGAGGGTTCTGTAATAGCCCTGGTTAAAAATCCATGTAAAATATATAAGACCACAATCATGGGACACGTATTCGAAGATGAACAGTGGGAAAAAACATCCTAGTGGGGTGTCACTTCGATTATTATGGCTAAGGAAAATGGAAAAGGTTTTGGAAAGGCATGAGGCATTAATTGAAATTTTATTTATGAAAATGATGGAAATTAGGAGAAAAGGAAGGTGAAAGGTTGCAAGTTGCATGTGAGGAGGAAAATAATGGAAAATTAAGAAAATAGGGGCCTCAATGTTAAAAAGGTTTATGAGGATCAGTGGGCAGGCTTGCTTAGTGTAGAATTTTTCCAGTTCAGTTTTGGAGCTCTCTCTCTCTCTTCTATCTCTCTCATACTCTTGGACACTTAGAGTTTTCTTGGAGCACTCTTGGAGAGTGTGGAATACTTGGAGTTTTGGAGCAAGAAGGCAAAGGAAGAGTAGTAAATCGCAAGAGGACATCAGGATCAATAGCTACAACGAGTTTTGCTTGCAGTTACCGAGTTGCATGTATGATTTCTTCACTAGTTTTGCCATGCAAGGTATGTGCATGTGGTTTATTGGTCATGATTTTTCACTGGCATAGAGGATTGCCTAGATTGACTATGGATTTGCCTAGCCTTGCCATTTCCTAGATAGCCATGATGTTGTGGATTTATTTCTTTATTTTTTGTTTAGTTCTCATGTTTACTTTAGCTTGGGTTGAGTTACTAGTTCCTAGAGCCTTGGTTGGACAAACACTTTGGAGCCCCGTAACAACTTGGGTTGAGTTATTAGTCATGGAGCCTTGGTTGGAAAAACACTTTGGAGCCCTTGGTGGGTTGAGTTACTAGTCTCGGAGCCTTAGTTGGACAAATGCTCTGGAGCCATGTATAAGCTTTGGGTTGGGTTACTAGTCCTAGAAGCCTTGGTTGGAAGCCCTAAAAGGATTGGGTAGATACCAATATGATGATGGTTTTGTGATGTCCAACCATGAGGTGGAATCAATGTTGGATGGGTTGAGGTGGTTTGGCCTATGGAAACCCTAGATGGTTTAGATTGATGTGTTTTATGAGATCCCACATTCATGCTTGGAATATGGCACGGGAGTGACTGGCTGAAGTGAGATTAGCTCAGCCATGTCTATAGTCGAGTGGAAAGTGGTAGTCCCATACTAGGTTGGATTTTTCATCATAAATATGAGGTTATTTCTCCTTTTTATTTCATGATTATTATACTGGTTTATATGTGGATTTTATGGCTAATGTATCCTTGATATTTCTTTTGTTATTGTGTTGGTTATAAGCATGTATTATAATAGTGGCTATATATGGCTCTCATCATGTTTTTAATTGTAAATGAATGAACGTTGTATCTATGGCCTAATGGATAAAATTGTAGCTAAAGTGTTGAGGCATCAGTGCTTCTTAGTGATTCTTAGATCAGTATGAGACCCCTATGCTCAGATATGTTTTTTACACCTATAGATTACATATTTGTGATATGTTTGACGAAATGTTTTTCATGGCTAGGAGGGTTTCCAGTTAAGCCCTTGTTCAAATAATTGCATTTGTATCATCATTCCACTATTATCTTTCTGTTTTGAAGGTGTCATTTAGTTATGGGTAGTCGCTTGGGCTCTGATCCTGAAAAAGTGGCTCAAATCCCAGAGACATAGACACAACGCTGCGCAGAAAAGTCCCTAGATGTTGGCATATCATGTTGTGGGAACATCTAAATCCTTCTAGATGCATGCATGCCCATATGAAGGGAGCTTCTGGGAGTGTAATGGTCTAAAAACCCATTAGGACCTGCGGGCTGGTTACCTGAGAGGTTGGGATGGTTTTTGAGAGTCTTGTTGCTGATGCAGAATGTCTGTATGGTGTGTTTCCATTGATTCCACTTCCTTAAGGTGACTTAGGAGGTCAAATCATATCATAGTAACTTTTCATCACATATTTACCCTGGCTGGTCAGTTACTTGGGTAGATGTGGGAGGCGGCTATTACACTTACCCCTATGTTAAACTATAATGAGGATTGAGATGCATTACCTTCTATAACATAGTCTTTGTCCATTATATCCCATATGGATTAATAGTTTCAAACCAATGCATATGGTATGATTTTAAAATTTGTCATCCAATTGATCTTAAGAAATTTATAAGAAAGGTACTGGAGTTGTCTCCTTTGTCGTACTAACTTCAATAGTGGCAATGGAAAATTACCTTGGTTCTTGGTGCTCTTGGACAACTTCTAGAGAATTTCGAAAGCCTCCTCATTCTCTACCAACTCTTGTTGAAATTGAGTCTTCATCTATGTGAGTTTTTCCTCCTTGCAACTATCTATTTGGATGACCTTCTCTCCTCAGTGGACAAGTTCAACTCTACTATTGTGCCAATCTACCATGACAATTATGAGTGATTCTTGGAATTCATCAAATTACTTATATAGCATTGGAAATAGTCTTGTTCAAATCTCAAGGTTCTTCTCCATTATTTTCATCCTCTACCTAAAAGATTGGACCTATCCCTTCAAGTGTTATTTCTCCTCTTTGAAGTTGAGAATTTCTATCCCTTAAGTATTCCAACCCTTCTCTGCATTTTACTTATGCTAGGTTTACAAATGTTTTGGTAGCTCCATCACGGTCATGGATTCAATTTCTTTGATACCAATATGATCTGTAAATGAACGACTTACAAATGACTCACTTCACCAACACAAATACTATAATGTGTAAATAACTTATGATCTCTATTCTCAATCTTCCACAAATATTTCAATTAGTAAAATAACCTATTTTTGGGTGTAATCTGTATGCAAACAACCAACTACAAACCTATTTTTTCATTATCCTCTAGTATAATTATCCAAATGGTATATTGGCTTACTCCAAAGTTTGAGTGTTTGGTTTTCTTATGCAATTATGAGTGCAAATTATTCTTTCTAATATTTTATAGTGAACGTTAAAATATGTTTTTGTTATTTGTAGGGTTGGCAACGTGAATGCCTCTTTTAGAATGTAACATTCTAGTAAAATGTTATCATTAAATTTGTGTAAAATTTAATTGAGCATGGATGTCTTTTTAAATAGTTTTAAAGAATTGATTTCTATATTTTTATCACTTAAACCTATACCAATTAATTAAACTTTATAGATGAAAATTAATTCATGGGAGATAAATAATTTTATATCTATTAAAAACAAGGAAGAAAAGTAGATGGACTGCAAGAATCCAAGAGGTGTAGGGATAAAGTTAAGAATTGTTGTTGGCATTGGAAAATTGGAAATTAGATAGGATGTAATCATGTTGACCGATTACAATAGAGTAATTTCTTGCATCTCTGCTGTGATGGATAGTTTGAATATCTGAAACCATCCATACTTTGCTAAGAGAGAATTCTTGACACATCGGGAAACATATCAAAACATTTACGTATTGGTTATGGGGTTTTGAATTTACAGTGAATAGGTATATTGTTAAAATATCTTTACTGAAAATTAATCGTTCAAATCCTCCCTGAATTAGTAAACTAAAAATACCCTAAAATAAAAAATACTATAAAATTCATATAGTCCTAATAGATTGAATATTCAACACTAAGCTTTGTAATCAAATATTCCAAACGAGAATAGGAAATGTACAAATAACATTAACAGGGAATTTCTATGGATACAAGGTGTTATCTGGACAATAGCAAATAAATGTTGAATTCGATTCTGAAATGTCATAACCACAATTTCCCTTACTGTCCAAACAAGCACCACAACTTCAACATCTGTTCTGGTCGAGCTGGCATGTTATCTTAGAACCCAACCATTTTAAAGTTTCATTCTTAATCAACTGCAGAGAGAGGTTTTCCTTAATGGGTAGCTGAAGATGTGTTGTACAAAATCGTGCCCCCTTTGCATTTAATTTTGGAATTAAATTGTGGTACCAAACATCACCACAAAACCTGAAATTAAACGCCCCTGATACATATCTATTACTAGGAATTTGATCCTAGTACTTCCTAAACATCAAATTGGTATATCCATCGATCATGTCAAATAGTTTAGAGCCATACTGCCAGGATTTAGTGTAGTTACCTGGAAGATTTCATTTATTAACTGAGACCCAGATATTGTCACCGAGTATTACCATGACATAATTGTTGTCATTCCCCAACATAGAGGGTCCGAGCTTGTAATATTCATTTCCACTGATATTGATCAGAGGATGGCCTTTTGAATCACAGGAGTGTAGTAGCAATTCAAGGTCACTATAGTCATTGCCACTTTCCCTAAAAGGATACCCGAATTCAATCTCCCCGCATGTATATGTATTCAAAAGACAATCCTGGTACTTAGTGTTGAGACATGAATTTGAGGAGTAGAGGAGGAGGAGGAGAGAAAATGCAACAACAAGGCACACGCATACAGAGAGAGACGTTGAATTGGGAAAAAGAAATTGTAGATTCTCCCCTCAAAGGGTTTTCAACTGTCAACCGATTCTTGATTCAAGCTGGTTAATTAAACAACATAATTAGACCCCACCCTGTGCACTGAACTGTTAGTGAGTCTCTCATAGTCTTACGATGGACAAAATGCATGTTCCTTGCAATTTTTTGCCAAATATGTTATTCCATGCTAGTGGGCAGACACTTCAAAAATTTGTGAAGAAAAAACATCAACATGAAAACAATACAGTTGGGGATAGCTCAACGCCCTTTCTTGGCCATTAACAAATAATTCAAACTGTTTTGGGATGTTGTGGGTTTATATCTTGCAAGGAAATGGGGGCAGAGTCTTCACATTGTTCTACCAAGGATCGTTTTGTCGACGATATGGTTTTTGAATATGGATCATTAATTGATGAGACCGTTGAACGGAATGTTTTTCCTGTTGGTTATTTTTCCCATCTATACGCAGGTCTGATTGAGGTTGCATGTCTCAAATTGCATTATTTGTGTAATATGTACCATTGGCCTTTATAACTTGCAGATGCATATTATACACCCAACCTATGATGAGAATACAATTAGGGGTGCCTCGACACCATTTCTTGGCAATTAACAAATAATTCAAACTTTTCTGGGATGTTGTAGGTTTGTATCTTGTAAGGAAATGGGGGGCAGAGTCTTGACATTGTTCAACCAAGGATCATTTTGTCAACGATGGGGTTTTTGAATATGGGATCTGTCATGGATGACACTATTGAAGATGATGCTTTGCCTAGTGGTTATTTTTTCCATCTATACCCAGGTCTGATGTTGTGCCCACCATTACTTAAAAAAAAAAAAAAATCAAAATCTCTCTATCCATTAGAAACTGTGAACAAAACCTGCCCACCAACCCACTCATCTCTAGTGCAAAATAACACTCTAAAGTAAGCTTCTGCATGCAATTTTTTCCATTCAAAGCTCTTCGTTGTTGAAAATGACACATAATAAATAATTCCTTTTTAATTTTTAAATGAACATCATAATATAAACTTTGGATTTGCTCATTAGCTAGAATTTCTATGTGCTCCCCATAATGGCAAACATGGATCCCAAAAGAGTAGAGCTCTCATCGTGGGAGGTATAAGGTACATAGGTAAAAGGTTTGTAAGGGAAAGGTTGGCTCTTGGTCATCCCACTTATGTTTTGTACCATACTGAAGAAACTCAGAATATTCACAAAGTGGAGCTCCTCCTTTCTTTCAAACAATCCGGTGCCCACCTTCTATAAATATGTATTGTTATTTTTATTTCCAGGGCCCGTATACATGAATTGTATGCATACATCTAAGAGAATGTCCATTACTCATTTACTACCTTTAGGGTTCATTGTATGATTATGAGAGCTTGGTGACTGTTGTGAAGCAAGTGGATTTTGTGATATTATCTTTTGCAAGAACAATTGTTCGCAATGAGATAATTCAACCACTGAAACTAGTGGATGTTATTAAGGAAGTTGGAAATATCAACGTGTTCTTCTCTTGCTGGATAAAATTGTTTTGGCATTTAATTCTAATGATAAGAAGTTTGAATTTTTCTCTCATGTCTCTTGCGAGAGAGAACTAATGAGCATTTAACAACATGAGGCATAAAACTATGACCTCCAATGTTAACTCTTCTGATTTTTGTCAATTTCCCAGTCACTTGCAACAACTTAGAAATGAATTTCTTTTGATACTTTCCTTTCTTTGTATGGTTTTTCTAGTTGTTATGCCTATAACTTAACTTACTGAGATAATATGGATTTGTTCTTAAACAAGAAATGAGCTTTGTGCACCCTCAAGGCCTTACAAAACTGCACAAATCAAATTACACCAGCGAAAACTTTGAAGAATACTAGATCTGTGCTATTACTATTGGTGTGGTTAGTCATATATGTAGGGAATTGGATGACAATGTGGTGATATGGAATTTTTTCCCCTGAAAATTTAAGGAAAATGATGAACAAATTACTTCAATGAAACCGTTGAGAGTGGGATTGCATATGAGCATTGGAACACATAATGGTGATAATTGAAATTTGTGAAAATTTTCTCCCATTACAAACTGATGATGAGCTTGAGTTTTGAGCATTGGAACACATAATGGCGATGCAATGAATTTGATGGAGTAATATTTTGATGATGTCAGTTTATGGTATAATGGGATAATCTTCTGTTTAGAAAGGGTTGTTTTAAATTTAAAGCTCCAAACACAAGGTAATCCTAGCAACTCTTAATGCAGTAAAATCTAAACACCCGATGTTCTGTTTTAGTCATTGCATCATGTTCCAAATAGGATCAAGAGATAAAGAGACTATATTATCATGTAGCATTTTTGGGTTTTGAATTTGAAAATTTTGGTTGCAGGTAAGCCTCTTGGACTACAGATTGCAATTGCCCATGCCCACCAAATATTGTATGAGGGTTGTACAACAAATCTTGAGATTGGACATAAAGGGGGAGAAGCCTTAGAGCTTTATCCAAATGTCAAATACACAACTGTGGAATCTTTCTTGAAGCTATCTATAAGCTTTTATTATTTGGTTCTTGATATCATAATAATGCTTTCTTTCCTGAGGTGTAATATTTCTTAATCACTTGGTGCTTAAAGAGTCAGTGTAATTACTAAGTTAAGATTTGGCCACTGTGTCTACTCTTGCTAGATAAATTAATTTGGCATCTAATTCTAATGATAAGAAGTTTAATTTTGGCTCTCATGTCTCTTGGAAGAGAGAATTAATGAGTAACAACAAGAGGCATAAAACTATGACCTCAAATGTTAACTCTTCTAATTTTCGTCAATTTGCTTGTCACTTGCAACAACTTAGAAATAAATTTCCTTTGATTATTTCCTTTCTTTGTATGGTTTTTAGGATTGATATGCTTATAACATACATTATTGAGATAATGTGGATTTGTTCTTATGTAACAAGAAATGAGCTTTGTGGCCCCTCAAGGCCTTACAAAACTACACAACTCAATTACACAAGCCAAAACTTTGAAGAATACCAAGTTTGTGCTATTATTATTGGTGTGGTCTTTCTATATGTAGGGCATTGGATGACAATGTGGTGATATGGAGTTATTGCCCTTGGAAGTTTAGAGAAAATGGTGGACAAATTACTTTTAAACCTCTGAACCAATGAGAGTGGGATTGCATATGAGCATTGGAATGCATAATGGTGATAATTGTAATTTGAGAAAATTTTCTCTCATTAGAAACTGATGACGAGCTTGAATTTTGAGCATTGAAACACATAATGGTGATGCAAGAAATTTGATGGAGTAATATTTTGATGATATCAGTTTATGGTATAATGGAACTATCTTTTGTTTATAGAGGATTATTTTAAATTTCCAAAAACATGTTGTATCATTACGAAAACAAAATTCTTTATCTCTTTGACTTTGATTTCAAATAATGACTTCGTTTTCCTAAATTTAGTTTCATTCCTCTCTTGTTTGATTGAAAATTGCAAATATGAATTTAGACACATGACTCCATTTTAATTAATGGTGGGACATCTATGAAGTTGAGTAGTATGAGTTTTTATAATCAAATGATTTAATTTTATTGTTATTATTTTATTTAAATTTTGATTTTGATGATGATTAAATATATTTTTTTTTTAATTAAACGGTGATATAAATTTTATTATTATTGTTTAATTTAAGTTTTGATAAAATGAAAAATTATAAAATTTATGCATTTACAATTAATTGAAATATAGTTTTAGTTGATTTTTTTTTAATTATTTAAATAAACACAATGAAAACAAAATTTTACAATTTTAATTTAATTATTAAATAAATAATACATATTTAATTTCTATAAAATATTACACATCACAATTTTTCTCAAATTTATACATTACGATTTTCCTTTACAGCATAATGCTATTGCTAAATTTAATTTTTTTAATATACACATAAATGTAAAAAAGATCCTTGCGTTGACAAGTTACACGAATCACATGCATCCCCGCACAATCACATGCGTTGACACCGTGTGTATACTGTCAACACATATTGCCCCGCAATAAACATTTTCTTCACCGTCCGTTCGTTTGGATTATACCCATTGCAATTAAATGCTAACTACACGTTCGTAATAGGCATATGATGTATAAAGCTAACTAATAGCCATATCATGTATAAAGCTAACCTCTAAATTCGAGTCAATGGTTTACATATATTTAGGATAAGCCTTCATAGTTAGGCCTTGTTCCGGGCTAAGTGCACATGGTTTTCATGGGTTTTCATAGTTTCTTTATATGACTATTTTTTAGTGTAATTTGTCAAAAATCCAATAGATATTTCTCGGACTTATAAGTTTGAGTTGTAAACTTTCTATACAATCTGAGTGCCGTAAAAGTTTTCCAGGGTGTTGAATTCATATATGCAATCAAAAACTTATTTTAAAAAACAAAGATTAAGATTTGGCCAAAAAAAATCATTGTATTTTAGCCAAAAACTCCAAAACGTAGCATGTTTAGACAATGTCAAAAATAAGTTTAATATCCTTTTAACAACATTCAAATTTTGCAAAATGATTTACCTAAATGGTCATGGATCACTTGCCTTTTTGATGTTATCACCATTTTAGTGATATATGATTAGAGGTCAAATTTGAAGAGTATGTTTATATTTCAAATTGAAGAATTAAATAAACTTAATCCTTCGAAGTTGATAATATAAAATAAGTTATTTTTTTCATTCGAAACTTGAAAATAATTCAAAATTTCATATGTGAAATGATTATTTTATAACTTACTAATTGAGTTGTCGGAAAATGGAAACAACACAACTAAATAAGTTATGATGTTCACTGGTATCAAACTTGGCAATTTTTGTTTCACTTTTGCTTATATATGTGTGTATAATGTGTAAGGATTGTGTTGCATCCGATAGCACTTATTATTATTAGTGATTTATATTAAATAGGCTTATTTGAAGTTCAAGTTTTAGATATATCTTAAATGTGTAGTGTAATTAATAGATAAAATGATTTTTTTCAAAGTGTTTTTTCTTATTAATTTGAATAAAAATCTAGTAAATATTTCTAAAAATTTGAGTTTAAGTTGTTTAATCTATAGAATTTGAGTGCCCTCTCCCCCAAGGGATTTTATGGCGCTAAATCTATTTGTTCATTCAAAAATTTATTTAAATAAAAAATCACAATATTGCTTAAAATTATATTGCCAGATTTTGGTGAAAAGACCATTTCGAGTATAAGTTAAACTATGCCTATCTTTAAACTTCATTTATTATTAGTGATTGATATTAAATAGGTGTATTTAAATTTAATACTTCTCTATATTAAGTTTCAACAATAAAAGCATGAGGGTGATACAACTCTTTACAACCTTATAACATAATGTACTATATTTAATATAATTTAAAAATTTGAGAAATGTAAACTATATCACTTTTAATAATTTTGATATGTAATTAATGATTTTTTTAATAATTCTAATATATAATTAATGATTGATTTTTTTTTTTAAACCAGTGTTAGTATGTCTCCATCATGACAAAAGTGCTTATGTCGACTTTAGAACCAGAAATATTGACTATTTAATTAACTGGATGTGGATCAATGATTGGTTCAATGGTTTATGCTACTTGGGAAACATAATTACTGGCTTATCCCTGCATTGTTTCCATTTATTTATTAGTCATTGAATGATTCAAAATTTGCTATAGTATTATGGTGACCAAATCTCTACACCTCTATCATCCATCTTATTGGGGAAATTTAGGGGCTATTAATTAAAATATGAAGCATAGTGTGTGAGGATTTACTGTATTTTTTAACCCAATGAAACTTCTATATACAAATCAGAGTGATTATATATAATTTCAAATAAAATACAAATCAAAGCATAAATGGAGAATTTTAAAAAATAGCGCAAAGACACACACACACACATCTCTCTCTCTCTCTCTCTCTCTCTCTCTCTACACACACACACACACACACACACACACATATATTTATATAGGGGTGTATATGGAGATTTTTTAAACCGTTTTTCCTTGTTCAAGACTACCACATAGGAAGTGTGCCTCGGGATTCTACAAATGGTGGAAAGGAATATCATGTCACATGGTGGGGTTGAGCTCTAGAAAATGGCTATATATATCTTGATCTTGATCTAATAGATAATAGTGTTCGACCACGACCATGGGTACATCTACCTTGTGTGAATGAATCCACACATTTATAGTTTATTAGCCTCTTTGTGGAATGTGGTAAGCATCCTTTGATATGTGGGAAGAACTTGGATTGCAGGAGTCCCAAGTCATCACATTGGATGTTGGAAGGAAACAAATTAAGGGAAAACACCACTGCTAGTTGGGTCCTAAATTCCATGTTCCTTTTCCCATTGCAATATATAGAAACCTACATGCAACCCACTTCCCAATTTTTGGCATGACCGGTGAGCCCTGATATTGCATTAGAGTTCTGCAACTCCCAAGGGCTCCTCAAATCTATTTATCAACCCAAGGTTCGTACAAACTTCGAGGTGATAGTGTTATATGCACAATAGATGGGATTCTACTCATGCCACCCTCAACCAAGACATATGATCAATAGTGTTCTAAGACCATTTCTCCTACTAAATTAGAATGAAAGTTAGCTAATGAAGGTGAAATTTAGAAGCTACCTCTAACTACGAAAAGGAAAATTCTATTAACTTCAACTTGCACATGCCATAGAAACAATTCATGAAAAGGGAAAAGGTAAACTACTTGCAAAAAGGAAACTACATTATCTTGTAATCATCCATCTAGTTATCAGATCTACTTGCAAAAAATAACCTAACCTACCAAACCATAATTCAAGATTCTATGTACCATTTAACTAGCTTACACTTGCATGTAAATCAATGTTATGTTTGTGTCAAATCTGTGATAAGGAAACTAACACTATTATGCTTTTACAGTGAAGGAAAATGATGTTTTGGAGTGGCCTAGTGTTTTTGGGAAAACTAGTGTCTTTTTGATCTACTAGTCCCACTAGGATTGGAAGCTATCCTAGAAACAAACAATCAAAGCAACTTGTGATTTCCTCTATGTATGATAGATAAGGGAGAAGCAAAGGGACCAACCTGGATCTTCTGCTTGACTCCTTGCTTGATTTCTCTCCTCCTTGACAGAGCTTGCAACTCTTCTCCTACTTGCCCGCTTAGAGAATACCTATAGAAACGAAGTAACACAACACCATCAAAGCATCTCGATCTATGATATCATAAGCATTGCAAAATCAGAAATACACAAATAACAACATTCACAAATACACGATTGTATGGAGGAAAACTCAAAGAACTTTATTAATAATAAAAGAGAGGATTACAACCCAGCTGTTTGATCCAGCATCATCCTCCCAGCATCAAAGCCCTCTTCACCTCATGAAAAGAAAGATCACCCAACAATACAATGTTCCCTCTCAAAGACAAACTATCAGCACTTCCTTACAAATTACATAATTCCAGCCTCCAGATCTCTCAGATGAGGAATCCATTTATAGATGTCTGCAAGGGTGTGAGTCATCTCTGGGTTTTTGATTAGTGTCATTCCACTTGTTGTTCTTGATTCCACTTGGAGATTTCTTGGATCTTTTACTCATCCCCGGGAAAAATCAGAGAGGCAAGTGTCATAGGAGAAGTTTTTAGAAGATTCCATGAGCATCCAGTTAGCAAACTATCTTACACATTTGTCCATTTCTCTCATCGCACCCCAGAGAAGGCCTCTTCAGGATGCATCGTACCTGGCTAGTGTAGGAGTCAGTATGCATCACACCCTGACAACGGAGCAATAGGTATGGTCTAGTTTTGGCCAGTTCTGAATGGATTTTCAGGTGGAACTTCTAGGGAATGATGTAATAAGTTGACCATGATCCTTTAGGGTATGAAACAACACTTTTAGGCGTTAAAGATCCCTTGGTTTATTGACATATAAGATTGGTGTTGCAGTGCCGAAATATGTCTATAACAATTGCCCCCTAAAGCATGAAGTCGTAAATCTTTTGATGTCAGGTGAAATGCTTTATCATGAGGATCTAAGGTATTCGACTTGGAAGGTGACTTGTATAAGATACAATACAATACATCATCACAATATACTTTTCTATGATCTAGCTAAGGCGGGCATTCTCATGCTCAGCTTTATAAATTCATTTTCATGTACATAGAATAGATAATCATCTTTAGTTGCAGATTGGTGATTCTTTATATGTAGAGTCATCATCCCTTAGCTTTGATGATCATCTATACATCTTCTGTGTACATTTAATGTCTTTATATTCCTGAATATATTGTAGCCCGGATGGATAAAACTAGATCTGGGGTCTTCAAACTCGTTCAATCTTTGCCTGATGTACAAGTCGATCCATGTGAAAAGATGTCCTGAAGTCGAACATGGATAGACATCACCTAATTACCAGCCAATAATGTAAGCTGTTAACAGATACGAGAGGAATCACCGATAATGATAATGACCATCAAGGTATTACAATACAATTCACATGGTGTGAATGTATGATCCGATGTCGAACACCACACAAAATCTTTCGGTCGAAGGCCATTGATGTAAACCTGCCGTCAGAAGTGAGAAAGTTTCCATTAAGGCATGCAAGCTTCAAAGTATTGAAAGGGTTCTTTCTAAGCCAACTTCTTGGATAATGAGCTGTTGTCGACAAGAAGTGACCTGTCATAGGAGGGCCTTAATGTATCCCACATCAATGACATGAAACAAAGAAAATGATTTTCTGGAGGTGAAAACGATCTAACGATACAAGGTTCAGGAATGGCAGTCATGAAAAATGGAGGGTGAAGGTATTGCAGTGGATGAGGTATTAACTGGATGGTGAATTCTCTGAATGACTTCTCTTGAACATATTGGCGACACTGAAATGGATTAGTAGCGTTAACCCCAATAGATGGATGGTGTGGAGGACTAATGGTGATATGACCGGTGAATGGAATAACCCGACCCGACTCAATCATGGTGATGGAGTGAAAGTGTCATGTTCAAGAGTGACCTGCTACCAATAAAATTCTTTAAGTTTTCTTCCCTTTTTCCCCAATCATTGCTGACCAGTACCTCTTTATTTTTGTCAAGCTTGAGGAGGATAACATATGCTTGTTCTACAAACCTGTTGCTATGTTTTAGCGAGCCTAGCAACAGTGAAACTTGTTCTTGTATAGGTGGACAAGTTTGTCGCTATTGTTTTAACGAGTTTAATGACAAGGATAACTCGGTCCTTTTCATGTTTAGAGAGTTTGAAAGCGGATGAAAAGAAAACTCCAGTAGTTCTTTTTCATAGCATAATCCCTTAAGTCTGAAAAAGATTAAAATAATATGAAAGGGATGGCACTTACAATAACTTTAGTGAGTTGGAGAGGCCATTAGCTTGACAATCTTTTCATATTTAACGAGTCTAAAAAGAGTTTAAAGTGGACTCATTTTTTTTTTTTTTTTGAGGAACGAGTGGTGTTTAGGGTAGCAACTGGTTTTGGGTAAGCTTGGAACTTCTCAAAACATGGTGATGTGAAAAGGGTGGCTAATAGGACCACTCGTCACAGCTGTTCCTCAAAAAGGTAAACAATCAAGTGGAAGCGTATGATCGGCCAAAAGAATGGAGGTGATGGTAGGAACACAACCAAGGCTCAAAAGGTTGATATTAGGGCAATCACAAAGGCTATTTACCAAAGGTGGGTTCATTTTTTAATGAGCTTGAACTCTGGGGGAACATATACTCAGTGGTAGGTTTATTTTTAACGAGCTTGAACCATGCGATAACATTGCTCAGTTTGTGGTCAAAATGTTTAATTCACTATTTAGCACATCGTATTCTTTCATCGGTCATCCAACCTGCTCAATCACTCCATCAAACTGATTATAAATACATATATATGTACGAACAATGAGTTAAAACTAACATTTTTCTTGAGGTACGTGAATAGTAATCATAAAAGTAGTTTTAACTTTCATTTTCATCATTTTATTTCAAATTTGGGATTTGGAGCTTTGGAGTGGTTTTCCCCCTCAAATTACACCAGTCGTTTTTGGGAGATTTGGTGGACTATTCCCTGCACCGTCAGGACCAGGTAAGAGCTAACCCTGAGCTCTTCATTTTCATTCCATCCTTCTTTGATTCTGAGCATGTTTTTTCACATTTCTGGGCCCTTGGGGTTTGAAGATTTCGTTCCCCAATCATCGCACCTTGCTAGTATCGAAAGGTGTGATTCATACTGAGCTGCCAATTGGCCAGTCAGTATGCCTCCCACCTTGCTCAAAGGCAGGGTGCGATGGGCGCAGAAGGGCATCTTTATACTGTGATTTTTCATGAAATTTTTCCTGTTTTTGCTCAAATTTGGATCCTAATTCATCTTTTGTCTGTGTCTCAGATATTTGTTGGATCAAGATGGTCGTCACATGGTGTGAACGTGAACATGAAAAAGAGGACATTATTGCCTTACACGATCAGGGCACAGTTACTGCATTACGAAACTGTGGCTTGCTCAAATTCTTCTATATATCTAGCATGAGGAAAAAAATTCGTTTGTTGCAGTATTTTCTCGATGCTTGGGATCCGATCAACCAGGTATTCTAGATTAGAGGAAAATATATTCCATTGACAGTGAAGGACATTTATTTATTTACGGGGTTATCGAGGCGTGGTGCCCCTCTTTCACTATCAAGATCTACCCGTGGAGGCAAATCTGTGAGAGATTACATCCGTCAGTTCTGTAGAGATGGATCTCAGCCCAACAGAGATGGCAAGATCAATATCCAAGATGTCACTGATCGGTCCTTGAGGGCCATTTTATTTACCTTTGCTAGATTGGTTGGTAGTGTGGCTCTTCATTTGGCAAACATATCTTACATATAGTACACCCTGGAATGCCTAGAACCAAAGGTGTTCAACTGGTGTGAGGAGGTACTTCTGGTCATAAAAGAACAACTCTCCAAGGTAAAGAATGGAAGATCCAAGAATTTTGGCTACAATTCCATCTTGACTGCTTTTGCCTTGGAGAGGATTCCACTGATGTAGCCTCAGTACATTTCACTAGGATTGCCAACACCGAGGGAACCATGGATGTAGAGGTGGGTCGATCTTATGGCCAGACACATGGGTCAATCACAGATTTCCTTCTCTGATGCCTTCTTTGAGTGGTTCGACCGTCAAGAGATGGTATTCTTGGAGTATCCATATGTTGGGATGGATTTTCGAGGTGATCCGGATTTGGCGTTACTAGCTGGCGAGCAGTGGAGTGTTATGGGTAAAATGATTTGACTATATCTTTGTTTATTATTTTTATAATGTTTTTGTGTCTTTAAAAGTTATCAAGACTAATCAAACTCATATACTTGTGCAGATATTGGGCCAGTGCGACTAGTGGCACACCCAAGGGCAGCAGCTGATGTTCCAGCAGGAGAGGTCGTAGGGAGGGCCGTCCTTCATGATTTGGACATAGCGGAGACCCTGACAGTGCTGCAGGATCAGATCAAGGGCCTCACTCTTGGTATTCAAGATGTGAGGACCGATGAGTTACCTCTAAGGTTACAGCGCCATACTACTAGCATGCCGAGTCGATGGACTAGGCTCTTGTGTATGATCACATAGGTGGTGACATGTCATCACCAGCATCATTAGTATAGGACGCTTTTTTGCATTCATTTTTGAGCTTCTTGGTCATATGAATGATTTTGTCTTTGACACAAATCATTTTTTAAAAACTATAAACAGTTATACATTTTTTATTTTCAGAGTTTTATTTTGGTTAAGTTATGCGATCCAGATGCAAATGTTAATGTGAAATGCTTTATTTACAAATGCTGTAAATGTCTATCCAACACATAGTTTGCTAATGAATCAGTTAATGTGTTTAAGTTTATGGAAATGTGTTGATATTGAACAAAATCAAACTATCTTTCCAAAATCCTGACTCTTAGGAACATACGATAAATAGCTGGGTTCCGAACAGAATAAACGCCAGCAAGCTGTAGGATGATGAGTTGTGAGTCTAGCCTGACAACGAGTTAGCGTATGCCATGCAAAATGGTATCAGAGAGAATTTCAATCAACGCACTATACTCAGCAATGTTGTTTGTCAATTGACCAATACATATCCCCCTGAAACTCACTAACTCGCTGCTTGGAGCAAAAATGGCCCAGGCCGCAGAAGATAGGTTCTACGTACTACGACTAGCTCCATTAGAATACGTGACAAATGGTTCCAAAATATCTACCATCTGCAACAAAAGCGAAGTGGATTACCTAACCAAAATGACAACTCTAAAGGAAAACAAAAATTTAAAAAAACAAAGATATTAGTAGACTTAATCAAGCATAGTAACGTTTAAGATACAACACGTTTCGGGGTTGCGATAGTGGAATCCCATCATAATTGACCAGCTCGTAAGCTCCTTTTGTCAATACTCGTTTGACAATGTAGGGGCCCATCCATAATGATTGAACTTACCTGCTCCCAATTTATCAGAGTCCTGATCGTAAAGCAAGACCAGGTTACCTTCTGAGAAGACACGAGGCTTGACATTTTTATCAAATTGTGCCTTGAAATGTTTCTTATGAGTTTCGTTAGCCAGCGTGGTGTCACGACGGGTTTCATCCAAGTGGATTAGTTCCAAGAAACAAGCCTCTTCCTCTGAAGTTTCAAGAAGTAGATCAATGGGAAGCTTGAGAGATGAAATTTTGCACTAAATTGGTAAGACAACTTCCAGACCATACACCAACTGGAAAGGCATAAATCCGGTCGCATTTCTCACCGACGTCCTATATGCCCACAGAGTTGAGTATAGGGTTAAATGCCAATCCCATCTATGGACTCCAATCATTCTCTGTAGCATGCGCTTAAGGACTTTGTTGATTGCCTCAACCTGTTCGCTAGCTTGCAGATAATATGGAGTAGAACTATCATGGGATAGTCCTAATTTGATAGTCAATTCAACCATCATGTGATTGTGAAAATGTGATCCATGATTTGTGACTATAGCTTGTGGAACAACAAATATAGAGACTACATGATTAAAAAAGAAAAGAGCAGCCGTTTTGCTACTATTGTTTAATGTAGGCATCGCCTCAACCCATTTTGTAAAATAGTCGACAACGATTATAATATACCCATGCACCCCCGCCGAGGGGGGTTACATGTCATGAAATCTATGCCCCATTTAGCAAATGGCCCAATACCAACTACTGGATGCAGTGGTGTAGGTGGTAATCTGGTTTTGAGATCAAAAAATTGACAAGCATGGCAACTTTTCACTGCAATTATGCAATCTTTGAATATAGTGGGCTAGAAGTAACTAGCTCATAAGATCTTTTGTGCAGTAGTGTAACCAGATAGATGCCCCCCACACACACCTGAATGACAGCCATTCAGGGATTGTTTGGCCTCCTCATGCATGAGGCACCTTCGCAAAACTGTATCGATACCACGACAGTAAAGTGCATCACCGATGATCATGTAGTCTTTGGCTTGGTATCGAATACGTTGTTGTTCAGAGCGAGAGGTATTAGGCCTAAAGGTTTGGGTTTGGAGATAGATTAGTATATCTCCATACCACGGATCGCTTGATGATATCAGAAACAGAGTTTCATCCATGATTGATGCTTTAGATGTTAAATCGTTGGACGATGATGGGAGGTCACAAAGTAACTCCGTGAAGACTAGAGATTTCTTTGATTTGGATTTGGTGAATTCCATATCAAACTATTGCAAAATGGTTATCCATTTGGAATATTTGCCCCCTAGTAATTGACGTGACCAAATGTAGGTCATAGGGTTGCAATCTAACAAAATAGTGGTTTTGCGAAAGAGAATATAGTGTTGAAATCTCTGTACTGCTTGAACAACTGCTAAGGCCAGCTTTTCAACATAAGAGTACTTGTTTTCTGTACCATTTAAGTTGCAGCTTAAATAATACACATGATGTTCTATTCCATTGTATTCTTGTACTAAAACCATGGCAACAGTTGTATTTGCAGTGACGAGATATAGGTTAAAGTCTTTTTGATAGTTAGGAGCATACATTAATGATGCTTTTACTAGGGAACCTTTTAAAGCATCAAAGGAAGCTTGTGCAACTTGATCCCAGTTGAAGGGTACTTCTTTTTTCAAAAGACGTGTATAACCTTTAGCAAGTTTAGCATAATTTGGAATGAACCTCCTTAGAAATTTTGCTTTCCCTTGGAGTTTCTGAATCTGAAGCAAATTTGAAGGTGGAAGCATGTCAAGGATTCCCTGAACCTTACATGGGTCGAGTCAAATTCCATCCTTAGAAACTACGAAACCAAGTAATCGACCAGAACCAACAAAAAACTCACACTTGTGCAGATTGAGTCGTATCTTGTACTGTCAGCAACGTAGAAATATGGCTCTCAAATGTTGCGGATGATTAGTCTGCTTTTGCGAATGAGCTGGTAGATCGTCGAGATACGGTTGAATGATGTGCTTGATGTCATGGAAGGCATAGTTCATTGCCCTTTGAAAAGTTTCCCCTGTGCTCTTCAAACTGAAAGGTAGTTTACAGTACGCAAACATGCCCCATGGACATATAAATGCAGTCTTCGACTGGTCATGTGGGTGAATATTGATTTGGTTGTATTCGGAAAATCCATCCATGAATGAAAAGATTTCACATCTGGCACATTCATCAATTATTTGGTCGATGAAGGGTGTAGGGTAGTTGTCCTTTAGACACGCTTGATTTACATCCCTATAATTGACACACACTCTAATCGTTCCTTGCTTTTTCATCACAGGAACAATATTTGATACCCAATCAATGAGAGGAATAGGGTAAATGAAACCAGCATGTAAAAGTTTTTCAACTTCTACTTTAATGGCAATGACTTTCTTTGGGTGAACCAGTCGAAGTCATTGTCATATTGATTTGACATCTGGATACATCTTGATTTCATGTTTAACGATGCTTGAGTCAATGCCTAGCATTTCTTCGTATGACCATGCAAAGACATCTCTAAATTTGTGAAAGAGAGCGCAGTATATTTCCAGTTCTGAAGGAGAACAAGATTTGCCAACATGAATATTCTCTACAACATTAGGTATGGTCGAGCTATTAATGGCAATAGTTTCCTCAATATTGGACAAATTTCGTTCGGAATCCAGTGTATTTACAATGTTTGATAGAAAATCAAAAACTGAAGGATGATTAAGGTCACTTGAATAATCTTCATTGTTATCTTGAAGGTGGGAACAATGGTGGTAATATTCCTAGGGCGTCTCTCCTATCATCATTGACTAAATGATTCCTTCATATGTAGAATGTATACTAGACCAAGGATTGGAAGAGGTACTGTTAGCTCCTGCTGCAGAAGGTATTCATTTTCCATGATTGGCATTTCACAGGCCAAATATGTCATACTTTGCTTGCTGCAATGCTCCATATTTGCTCAAACAGTCTCCAAATGAAGAAGGCTTCTTCAAAATTCATTCAATTGCCTTCAAATTTTGTAAAAGTTTTCCTGGTATCGCTACTTTCAGTTAAAGGGAGGTCCAAACAGTTTAATCTTGGTCTCCCTAGGTTTAAATTTCTTGTTTTAGAATATAGAGATTGTAAGTCTGTCCAAACAGTTTAATCTTGGCAGCCTCTTAGATAGGTAGAGAAACAGAAGAGTCCAACAGTTTAATCTAGACTGTAGAAGAAATAAGGGTAGTATGTAGATAGGAAACATCAAAAGAAAAATGTATGATGGGTTTGCAAGTCTAAGTGCACCCCCAAGCAAAAGAAGAAAAAATGCTAGGAAGTAGGCTGGGTAGGTAGTTCTAAGGCTGTTGAATTGCTGACAAGTTCCAAGTTTGCAGGTATCATATCATGCAGAACATAATCAGCAAAGGTTTGTAAGAAAAAGGCTCAAATGAGGTATAACTAACTCCCCTTCTTTGCTTTCCCCCAATAATTAACTAACATCCCCAAAAAGAGGTCAAGATCTGCTTGACACCTCTTTAGTTCACCATCTTCATCACTCTGGTTGAGTAAAGATCTGCTTTGCTCAAAGTTGTTCCATATCTTCTCCCGAAATATGGTCCTGCCCCCCCGCGACAGCCTAAGTTCCCCCCGAACTTAGTGCTTTCTTATCATCTCCATGTTAACCACTAACATTATTATATAGCTCCCTATGTTTCCCGTCCCCGTATTAATATTAAGTAAATTCCCCTATGTAATATTCCCTCCCCCTGGTTGAGAAATAACTATAGCATGCCCTGGGAATTTCTTAGTTTATCAGAAACTAAGCAAGAACCCAAACTCTGAAACCACCTTCCACATACTATGGACTCCTTCCTAAGTATAAAACTCCCCCAAAGTAGTCGGACCCCTTCCGAAACTTCAAAGGCCCTTCGCACCCACTTACTTACCTTTTTCCCCCTTCAAAGCCGTTTTCGCATCGCAACTTCGCCATCTCACTTTCACGCAAAACCTTGCCCATCCGTTCCCCGCCGATGCGATATAGCGAAATCGGTGATCGGCGATCGCAAGCGCCGAATGTCCAATTTGTTTACCCCTCCGTCTCCCCTGATGCGATATAGCAATATCGCATATTGGCAATCGCAAGCAACACACGCCCAACCTAAAGATCCCCCTCTTTCCCCGCCGACGCGATATCGCTATATTGCATCAGAGTCTCTCCACCATAGTCCACCAATACCCCACCACGTCGTGCTGTACCAGGGACCCACTGATGACGTCATCCTCCGTACAGCCGACGCAGTGCTTACGTCAGCAGCCAGAAAAGCCGAAAAAGCTTTGCGCAAGAAGAAAAGTCGCACTTCGGAGCTCCAGATCAAGAAACAGGGGTAGTTTTCGATGCGCAAATAGCGCGAAGCACTATTCACGCATCGCTACGGGAAATAGGCCATTTCGAGGAATCTTCAGGGAATCTTCTAATTGCCAAGCCCACTGCGCGTCGAAAAAGCCCGAAATCGCCCAATCGTGCCAAAGGATCTGGTTTAAAGATAGCAGCAGATTATTCACAGAGTTCAAAGTGTATCAGATCAAATCAGCAGGCTTCAAGCATGTCAAAGAGTATCAATCGATGGCGGAAATCATCAATGTAGCGGCAAAGTGTATCAGAGAATATCTTGAGCAGCGGCCCAAAGCAAGAGAAATTGAATATCTTCCAGCAGATTCATAGGAAGAGAGCTAAATCACTCAAAGCTCTCAAATCATAATAATTGCACATTCAATTCACATCAAAGCCGAACTGCAGCCCCAAAGCACATTCACTTCGGCAGCAACGCATCTGGTCCCCAAGGGCCACCTCGTCACCTGTTTCGGTTCAGCTGCCCCCAGCGCAGCCAAAAAGATTTACTTGCATTTATTTCCAGCAGCTTTTAGATTCTTTTGAAGAGTTCTAAGCAGACCTGTCACGGTCATTTGTAATGATGTCTTCTTGATATTTTGTTTATAAATACCACCCGAAGCGATATTGTAAAGGGTTGGTTGGTTGGTAGTAGTAGTTGTTGGTCAGTTTCTTTCCAGCAATTTTCTCTGAGTAAAGACTTGCACTTTCGCTGTCATATTTTTCATAATCAAAGATTGCTGAAAGCATGGATTTCGAAACAACTTGCTGTTTTCTCTGGGCCAAGGAATGATTACGGAATTCCTGTGCCTCTGCATGATCCAATAAGTGTTCTTCCTCCCTGTTTATTTTACGTTTTTACCATCTTACATCCATTCTAAGTTGCAGGAAAAAAGAATAGCTTAAGATTTGTTTAAGTACACCTTAAGTTCAATTTCTGTGCTTTTTGATGTTTTCTTCTGAAATGGTCATGAGCTAGAATTCTTAACTGCTCTAGTTTACCCTGTTTCGTTCGTATATGGGTGCATGTCTTTGGAATTCTTAACTGCTCCGGGATCCCACTCATCCATTTCTCCTCTCTATCAGCATGATGAAATGATTCTCTTTTTCCTTTCATCCTTGATGTTCATTCCGTACTTTCAGCAGCTTGAATGTTGTATCCTGTGTGGCTATCCCGCTCCGTATCCCCTTGTGACCAAGAAAACGCTCGCATGCCTCAATTTGTGACTCCATGCCCAATGGTTCGAAACTTATAACACCTCACTGTGCCTCTTTACTCGAGAATCCTACCTTCCTCCCAATCACAGTCAACATTCCCTTGAAGTCAGAAAGCTAGCCTAAAATCATCAACTAAGGTTGAATCCAGATCAACTAAGGTTGAATCTAAAGGAGAGAGCCCTCTCCGATCGCAGGTGGGCTAGAACCTGCAATCAGAAGATTGGTTTGTGGTTACCTCGGCCGTATCCCTAATAGGAGCCTAGGGACAACCTGAGCGATAACAGGTACCATACTCTAGAGACCTATCTATCCAAACACTCGCTAAGTGTTGATTTGGGTTCGCCGCCCAGGCCCACAAAATTGATTGCTACCAAGATTCAATGGGGTTTGGGAGCAACACCTCGCGATGATCCACACTTTCAAAATGGTCAAAGTTCTTCTTAATCTTTGATGATGTAGAAGATATCATATGACAAGTTTCCACTGTGGCCACTTCCACCAAATTGCTTGGAGGCGGGAGGGCAAAAGTACCCATTAAGGAAGGGTCTTTTAGGAGACCTACTTCGATATTTTGAAGTGATTGAGAACTTCCATGGATCAATGGGACGCTTCCAGTATCTTGTGAACTATTGGGGAAAAAGGTCAGTTTGTCAACGATTGTAATTCCACCTTGGAAGGGAAATGCAATCTTTCTAAAATATGTAGACATAACAGCAGCCATAGCATAAATCCATGGCCTTCCTGGCAAGATATTGTAGTCAAGGTTTCCATCAATGACTTCGACCTCAATTTCTACTGTCTTGCCCCCCCAGTTCAACTTGAAAGTTACTTAAAATCCCATATGGCGTGTATGTTCTTCCATTGAATGCTTTTAATGTCGTTGATGTTTGTGACAAGGGTGGTGAACCTAGAGTTTTCTAGCAACTCATTGACATAATGCAGGTAGATGCCCCCTCATCAATGGTCGCTCGATGAACAGTTTTATTGAGGGCTTTTACCTGGATAAGGAAAGCGAGTTGGGCCGGTAATTGAGGTTTGTATCCTTTATGGTTAAAGGCCACAAGATTGGAATCTGTTGGATCGATCCCACCTACTGCTGATAACAAATCTTTCTTTTGGGAGGGGCAATTTTGCAGTACCTCAAGGGTCGACATAGCGGATGGTGATTGAGCCAGATCCTCCACTATATTATAATTTTGTGCTACTCGAGCATGAGGATTAAATGTCGATTTGTGTACTACTCCCTTTGGTAGCTTTATAGTTAATTCAGGAATGATGGGCAGAACAACTTCTAGTGATGTTGTTAACGAACTACTGGGTTGATCTGTAGCCTTGTTGTTTGATGACTGTGGATTCCCATAATCTTTATTCCTTGTTGATATCAAAGCATCATTTTTCTATTTCGAGATGGATAGCATAAGCACTTGTAATGTGGAAGCATGATCGATAGCAACCATATTAGTTTCTGGGTTTGGAAATGGATCAATTAACACCACTGAGGTAATTGAAGTTTTTAAAAATTTCATAACCTTAGCTTGATGTGGACAATTTTTTGTAAAATGGTCCTCATTACATATGAAACATGGTTGACGAGGTTTCTTTTGCCCAATAGGGTTTTCAGAATATTTTTCAGGAGGTGAATTCTCTTGTTTCTTCTTATTATTTTTCCCTTTCTTCTTGCCCTTGTTAGATGACATCGCATTAAACTCTGAGGCAAGAGGTTTGTCATTTTCTTTTTAAATAGAAACTACAAGGGCCCTACCAGATGGAGCGTTTGTGGTTTGTGTGCTTGAGGTACTAATTACGCCTTCACCAACGTGAGAGTCCCTATTCGATTTAGGAGGGGGAGGAACATAAAATTATGGTCTAGGAGTGTCAGGAATTTTTTCGTAGAGCGTGCCAAACTAAGTATAGATTAAGTCTAAATATTGTGCACGAGCAATGACTTGCTCTTTAGTGACAAATCCTCCCTTCGCCACATCCTCAGTAATTGAAGGTAATAATGACTTAATAAACCATTCAGCTAGGGTTTGATCAGGAACATACGTCTTTACCATTCGACGACGATGCCACCACTCATGAACATGATCAGATATGTGAGTGGTTATTGTCTGTTTAAAGTTGGTAAGGAGTTCTATCCCTGTTTCATACCTTATGGGTAACTGAAAGTGGATTACAAAAGTAGTGGCAAGGGCACTAAAGTTGTCAAATGAAGCTCTAGGAAATTCAATATACCATTTTGATGCCAAACCGGTGAGCGTTCTCTGAAAAAGGCGGAGCCTAATCAAATCAAAATTTAGGGTGTTAGATGAGCACCACAAATGAAAATTCATTATTTGATTCGATGGATCTTCACCTGGATTTCCAATAAATTTAGAAATATCATAGGGAAGTTTATGAGGAATTGTTGGCCACCAAGGGGTATATGCAATTGGATCATTTGTCAGCCAATTCAAATCTGGTAATTCTAGAGTTGCTATAAAAGGCAACTGTTGATTCAGGTTTGGCAAAGCATACCCAAGATAAGATGGGATCGCCTGAGCAGTAGGTCTTTGCATACCAACATAATGTATCTGATGCTGGTAACTTTGATAGGGTTAATGGACATAACCATTATAGTATGGTTGTTGATAACCATTTTGAAAATGCGGTTGTCCCTTACTTATAAAGCCTTGTTGCTCAGGTCCTTGGTAAGTTTGCTGGAATTGCAGCTGTTGATATTGTACTAGCCATGGTTGTTGGACCATTTGTTGTTGCCCAATACTAGATGATTGACCAAGATGTTGGGTGATAGTACTCGTTTGAGGCTGAGTCATTCCAGGTAAGGAAGCACTAACCTAAGGTTGTTGTATTGCAACCTAAGAGATTTGAGGTTGACACACAATAGGCAGAGCTTGTACTTCCGACACACTCACAATAGTAGGTGTAGTGGGAATATTCGACACGGGTTGGGCTGGTTGCATTGAATATACAACCCTTGGTTGTTGAGGCAGTAGTGGTACCCAACCACTAGATGTAATTCCAATTTGACCTGAATTTTGTTGTGAACTCTCATATGGTTGTTCTCCAGGACGGAACAATGAAAAAGCATACTGCCCTCCATATGACAACAATCCAGTGCTCAACAGATATATCGGTCTTTGAAGACTAGACTGGCCAAATTGATACTGGCATGCAGGATCAATTTGCTGAGTTTCAACATAAGAAATGCCAGATAGGATTCCAGATGAACAAGTAGGAACAAACCATGTCGTTGAAACAGTCCCTAAGTGGACTCCATCTAGTGATTGATAACTAGTTGGGATAGATGGTATACTGGAAAACATTGTAGGAATAGCAGCAGGAAGTTCTACTGTAGCTGTATCAGATCACAGAGTCCTAGATGTTGATGGTTGCTCAAACATATTTAGTCTATCGAAAATATTTCCTAGCGATTCGACATGAACTTGCGATGAAGGATGATTAAAAAAATTAACTTCAGGGGTAGAAGGATATAAGTGGATCCCAGTTCCAAAATGTAATGGGGTACTGGATGGAAAATCCTCTACTATCTCTTCTATAACAATCAGTCCAGGTGGAAGAGGTAGACCATTAGGTCTGTAAAATATTTCTGGAGCCGAAGAAGGTATAGCTTCTGTAGCGACAGATAACAAAGGGGTGACACCTTCTGAATTTTGGAACTCAACTTCCAGATGTTCAGGTGAATGAACTTCAGTCTCTGGATCATTTCTTGCTGGAACTGTTTTAGGTATAGAAGTGTCTACCGTTACACTAGGATCAGTTCTAATGTCCTCTTGTAACTGCAGAACTTCTTCTGTAAAGGTAGATGTACCAGAAATGATCAGAGTAATTGTAGTCTCTAATGATGTTGAAACACAAATTTCAAATAAACCAGGAGAATTGGACTCATTTAAACGAGACCGTTTTGCTCATAATGGTTTCCTTTCCGGAGTCAAAGATGGTTGAATTGCTAGTCTCTGCGAATGATGGGGTTTTGATTGACTTTCTTCCATGATTGCAGATTACTTGATCAACTCAGATTTAAGGGGAAAAATGTTATTCCGTATTAAATAAATTTTAATGACGCTTTGACACAACTTTGTTTTTTCAATTTTTAAGAGACGATAAAAAGCTAAAGATGACTCTAGTCCCCTTCGATTTTTAATGAGCCTAGAGTGACAAGTGCTCAGATGGACCTTTTCTTTTAAGGAGTCGAAGAGGAATGAAAGTGACTACTCTGGAGATCTAGATAGAGGGATTACCAAACCAATCGTAAAACTTCAATATACACCTTAGTGGTAAATTAAAAAGAAATTACCAAGGACTTATGTATGGCAGTCAATCTTCCCAAATGCTGTGTTCAGTGCATTGCGATCGATAGGGCGACAGACACGGCTTCCTATGGATAAAGGATATAAGCCTATTGTGGTCTCCAAATATATACTCAACAGTACGGGGAGCACAAGTCCATGCTAGCACTTGTCGTATCAAAGAGGAGGAATAACCCAACCTTCGATGAAAACGATAGTTACTAGATTTTATGACGCCGGAACACGTCTCTAGCCTAGACCTCTAGATGTGTTGCGTTAGGTTCCAAAGTGTTGTTAAGTTCATTGAGATTTATTTGAGAGTTGATCATGTTTAGAAGTTTGTCTTTCAAGTTTCACCACATGATGTAGATGTAAAATTATTAAATATCCAATATAAAATGATAAACAATCGTTGTTTATATTAGCAATGAAAATCCTAGCTACTAAGGAAAGAAGATAACGATTCTTTCAAACAAAGAGAAAAGAGCACACACTAAATGCACTTTTCCTAAGTCATTTTTCACACACAGTCTAAATGCAAATGCAAAAGCATGTATTTGTTTTTTCATTCCCTTAGTGTGAGGAATTCCAAAAAGGAAAACTAAGTATAGATCTGAACTATTTTATTCAAAGCGACATTTCAACAATTTCTTTTCAAAATGGAAAGGAAGACTAAAAAACACTTTTCAATTTTGAATAGAAAATGATTTCGACACTTCAAATAACAAAAAATCAAATCAAATACAAAACAAAAAGTTCAATCGACTATCTAGAGAAGGAATACTTTACGAAATTTCTCTTTTTTGACAAAAACGATAACTACGACACTTTTTGCACCGAAACAACAGTTTGATTTAAAAAAAATTTCGACGAAGGATTGTAAATGATGGACAGATACATAAAAAAATTAACTAATCCTAATCAATGGAGGCTGAACTATGTAAAGCAAGGAGGCTTCAGCAATGAGATACTATTCATAAGCAACAAAACAATCAAACAGAGCTGAAAACAAGGACAAAAACCCCAAATTTCAAGGAGAGAAAGAGGATTACTCAGTGATTGCACCTGTGCTTCACAGAAATAGGGATGCATCTCACCTTCTACACACGGGAAGTGCGATCCATATTGGTTTCCTGTTACAGACAATGCGATGGGCCAGGGAGTGCAACTGAGATGGGTTTTGGCTCAAATTTACAGCTGATTTCAGTGGATTAAGTTGAGCTATTATGGAGAGTAAAGAGAAAAGTACAGGGGTATGATCTTGGGATGTTAATGAGCTACCAAAAGGGCATCTAGGATGCTTGTAGGTTAGATGTTTAGTTCATAAACTAAACCGGAGATTGATTTTAGCAACATTCATCTACTTTGAAATTTCATAGCAAAAGAAGTTCAAGGCTATCTAGCTAACTTGAGGCTCCGTCTATAGTTTATAAAGAAAACAACAACAACAAACAAACAAACCATTCACTCCCCAGTGGATTCACCATTTTCTTTCTGGGAAAACTACTGTCACTGAGAGGACAAGTGGCACAGGCCTGTAGCACTGGATATTAAATGTAGATTTGATCTTGTAGTGGATTCTGCACTTCCTAGGAAGGAGGCGAATCCTAGTATTACTTTGAGGGTGGAGGTGTGAGCCTATAGATTCCCTCGTTGTGGATGTATGCATTGTATCCTTTTATTTTCTTGCTGAGAAAATGTGTATGTTATTGTAAATACTATATCGAGTTGTTTTATAAAGCTCCATAGACAGTATGATTATTTGTTGGGTGAAGAAAATGTGTATGTGTGTATATGCAGTTATTATTGTAAATATTGTAATGAGTTGTGTTATAAATCTCCAATAACCGATATGCTTTTCATGTTTTACCAAATGGTCATTGTAAATATTGCAATGAGATATGTTATAAAGCTCCATGGGTAGTATGTTTTGTTTTTAGCAGTCTTGCTGGTTATATGTGTCATTGAACACTAAGGACGTTGCCCCCCCAAGGGGGAGGGTTCTGTAATAGCCCTGGTTAAAAATCCATGTAAAATATAGAAGACCACAATCATGGGACACATATTTGAAGATGAACAGTGGGAAAAAACATCCTAGTGGGGTGTCACTTCGATTATTATGGCTAAGGAAAATGGAAAAGGTTTTGGAAAGGGATGAGGCATTAATTGAAATTTTATTTATGGAAATAATGGAAATTAGGAGAAAAGGAAGGTGAAAGGTTGCAATTTGCATGTGAGGAGGAAAATAATGGAAAATTAAGAAAATAGGGGCCCTAATGTTAAAAAGGTTTATGAGGATCAGTGGGCAGGCTTGCTTAGTGTAGAATTTTTCCAGTTCAGTTTTGGAGCTCTCTCTCTCTCTCTTCTATCTCTCTCATACTCTTGAACACTTAGAGTTTTCTTGGAGCACTCTTGGAGAGTGTGGAATACTTGGCGTTTTGGAGAAAGAAGGCAAAGGAAGAGTAGTAAATCACAAGAGGACATCGGGATCAGTAGCTACAACGAGTTTTGCTTGCAGTTACCGAGTTGCATGTATGATTTCTTCACTAGTTTTGGTATGCAAGTTATGTGCATGTGGTTTTTTGGTCATGATTTGTCACTGGCATAGAGGATTGCCTAGTTTGACTATGGATTTGCCTAGCCTTGCCATTTCCTGGATAGCCATGATGTTGTGGATTTATTTCTTTATTTTTTGTTTAGTTCTCATGTTTACTTTAGCTTGGGTTGAGTTACTAGTTCCTAGAGCCTTGGTTGGACAAACACTTTGGAGCCCTGTAACAACTTGGGTTGAGTTATTAGTCCTGGAGCCTTGGTTGGAAAAACACTTTGGAGCCCTTGGTGGGATGAGTTACTAGTCCCAGAGCATTAGTTAGATAAATGCTCTGGAGCCATGTATAAGCTTTGAGTTGGGTTAATAGTCCTGGAAGCCTTGGTTGGAAGCCCTAAAATGATTGGGTAGATACCAATATGATGATGGTTTTGTGATGTCCAACCATGAGGTGGAATCAATGTTGGATGGGTTGAGTTGGTTTGGCTTATGGAAACCCTAGATGGTTTAGATTGATGTGTTTTATGAGATCCCACATTCATGCTTGGAAGATGGCACAGGATTGACTGGCTGAAGTGAGATTAGCTCAGCCATGTCTACAGTCGAGTGGAAAGTGGTAGTCCCATACTAGGTTGGATTTTGCATCATCAATATGAGGTTATTTCTCCTTTTTATTTCATGATTATTATACTGGTTTATATGTGGATTTTATGGCTAATGTATCCTTGATATTTCTTTTGTTATTGTGTTGGTTATAAGCATGTATTATAACAATGGCTATATATGGCTCTCATCATGTTTTTAATTGTAGATGAATAAACGCTGTATCTATGGCCTAATGGATAAAATTGTAGCTAATGTGTTGAGGCATCAATGCTTCTTAGTGATTCTTAGATCAGTATGAGACCCCTATGCTCAGATATGTTGTTTACGCCTATAGATTACATATTTGTGATATGTTTGACGAAATGTTTGTCATGGCTAGGAGGGTTCCAGTTAAGCCCTTGTTCAACTAATTGCATTTGTATCATCATTCCACTGTTATCTTTCTATTTTGAAGGTGTCATTTAGTTATGGGTAGTGGCTTGGGCTCTGGTCCTAGAAAAGTGGCTCAAATCCCAGAGACATAGACACAACGTTGGGGAGAAAAGTCCCTAGATGTTGACATATCATGTTGTGGGAACATCTAAATCCTTCTAGATGCATGCATGCCCATATGAAGGGAGCTTCTGGGAGTGTAATGGTCTAAAAACCCATTAGGACCTGCGGGCTGGTTACCTGAGAGGTTGGGATGGTTTTTGAGAGACTTGTTGCTGATGCAAAATGTCTGTATGGTGTGTTTCCGTTGATTCCACTTCCTTAAGGTGACTTAGGAGGTCAAATCATATCATAGTAACTTTTCATCACATATTTACCCTGGCTGGTCAGTTACTTGGGTAGATGTGGGAGGTGGCTATTACACTTACCCCTATGTTAAACTATAATGAGGATTGAGTGTTATGAAACTAGCTCAAGAAAAGATAGAAAAGATAGATCAACGCCTTAGAATTCAGCCTCTTCGAGGGGGAAACCTCCTTTACATTACATAAATGAACA